>JAJEJO010001990.1:0-143016 GCA_020662805.1 Glaucomys volans
ACCTGGGTAAGGAAAAAATCACAATCAGGAAGGACAAGTAACATCCCAATTTTTTAAAGATTCCCTATTGACAAAAGCCATAATAAATAAATTAGAAAGCGAGGACACGTAGAAATTGAACAAAATGAAAAATAATTTCAGAAACTCAGATAAATAGGTCATCTGGGGCAAAGGCAGGAATTAGAAAACCTGAATGGATCAGTTAGCATTGCATTCAATTGCATCAAGTTAAAGTATCTAGTCAAAAACTAGTTTAAACACAATAAAAGTTGACCTATTTCACATTTTCATGAAAAAAAGTCCAAAATATGCCATTAAAAGTACTATGGATGATTCATGAAGTTATCAATTTATTCCATCCACCTCCACTAGGAAAAGAAACTGTCTTAATGGCCACAAATAACTGTTGGAGATTTAGCCATCATACAAGCATTTAAGGAAACAAGATAACAAAAAGAATAGTGTTCCTTTTGGATTTAAGGACTCTTCCCAGAAATTATTTTTAAAAAATCCAATTCCATTTCATTAGACAAAATGATGTTTTACAGAGCCCCACTTGCAAGGTAAGCTGGGGAGTGTGCTCAGGTAAACTCAGGGGGAATGAGCATTAGGATGCATTGACGTCCACCATATATTACTAATAGGAACATCAAAACATAGTATTAACTAACCCTTATTTATAGTGCTCATTATGTGACCAAACCCTGTATAAACCTGTTTGTATGTTTATCATTTCACGATGATCTTGAGTTAAGAACTAATATCTTTCCCACTTTATGAAACAAAAACTAAGGACAAAAAGCATAAAACTTAGTTCAAAGCCATAGACCTAGTTCAAAGCCAAGGGCAAAAATGCCAATCTGGTCTGCTGCCTTTCAGGGGCTGTGGGCACAATTCCTGCAGTTCAACTTCCCTGAGCCTTCAGAAAGGACTGACATTCCCAGCCAGGTCACATGTGACAACTTGAACAAGGTTCCTCCTCAGAGGAGCAGTTTATAAGTATGCCCTGTTAAGCAGAGGGTTAATTTTACGTTATGGGCATCCCAGGTAAGAGAACCTATGTGAAGAAGAATGATGGGAGTGTGAATACAAATTTAACTCTGGAGAGAAGGGGAAAAAAAGGAATTAATGAAGGATGAAGGTAGAAATGAAAGGTAGGGAAGAAGGGAGAGAGATAAATAGGAGAGATTCAAGTATCCACGCACCACTGCGTCCTTGAGGGATAGCTGCCTTCAGCTGCTTCTCTGTAACTGTTCAAATGGCTGCAAATGTTTTTTTCTTTATAGGCAAGGCATGAGTTTACCTAGACATAAAAGAAGTTTAAAATGAAAATGATAATGGAAATTTTTTGATCCATTTGGAATAGAATGTCCAAGCATTTCATTTCCTATGATAAAGAACACTCCAGCTCCCCAGTCTTTTGACCAATGTCTTTTTGTGCCAGATCTGACCTGGCAGTCAAACAGGAAGGTCTAAAATATGCAGTGGGAGGTGGGGGATGAAAGAAAAAATGAAAGAAATGGAGCAATTATGTTTTTATCTCATGTAAAATCTGTAATAATCGCTGTAATCTAAAAGCTTTTAGGTCCAACTTTTGTTTGATGGTTGGATTTGTACTGACACTGGTAAAGAAATGAGAAGTAATACGTCCTCCTTCGTGATAATGGCTGGATGCAGAACAAAATTCTCAGACAATTTTGGCACTTCTGTCTCTCAGGCCTTGGGTAAATTAGTCTAAACATCCTCACCCATTAGGATGATTACACCTGACTAAAATACACAGTAATAATAGGCCTCAGGCTGCAAAACTCTCTGATAATATTTAGTTACATGCCACCTTGTAGTACCTAGAAATAATTAAGGGAGTTAGTGAGAAGGGACAACTAGTAGTTGGATTGCTATCTCCAAAAAAATCATGGGTAGATATCAGCGAATGTCAGTGGTCTTAAGACTTACTTTTATGATGCCCTTTACGTAAAGAAAACCTTCAGTTGTCATTGGTTTTCAAAGAATCAGAAGGAACAGTTTAAATATAATTTATATGCAGATCCTAACTAAACCAAACTTTCTCGATGTGATGAAGATAAGTATAAGAGTCCTTAAGCACATTATATGAATGTCTTATTTTCAATAATTGGTTTTAAGACCGGGTAATAAGCCCTGAGAATACACTGATCAGCAAGGTGGATTTGCCTCCCAAGTGTTGAAGGACTCTCTATTTGAAGTCCTGTATCCTGGCTTAAACATGAGTATTAATATATTGTCAGGAAGAATGAGAACATGGCTTTACACTCAGGAAACCAAGAGAAATTTGTGGGGAACTGGAAAACACTGCCATTCAACCTTTAAAGGGACTAAAGATTCAATTTTCTTCTAGATCCCAAACCTACTGAGACAAAGGGAGATGCAAAATCTGACCCTGACTCCATCTACTGTCCTAGAAATTAGGATCTGTTAAATTTTAAAGACCATTTCTACAAGGTCAACTTTTCTACCTTATTCTCTACGATATGTAAGAAAGTATTTTAATTCCAAAATTTGATTGTTGTATTAGAAGACTAGGGAAGAACAAAATGATAGAATGGAATACAAAAGGTCTCAATGTAAAGGGCTGGTCCAGATTTGAGATGATGTCTTGGACTTAGTTTAGGTTATTTGCAGTTGCTTTTGCTATGTTTCAACCATCAAATAATGCAAATGGTACTGTTTAAATTCATGATACAGCTAAGCTTGGTGGATACAGCACACTGTATCCCAGCTACCAGGAGGCTGAGGAAGAAGGATCACAGGTTTGAGATCAGACTGGGCAATTAGGTAAGATCCTGTTTTAAAATAAAAAGATGTGGGGGTGTGGCTGAGTGGTAAAGTACTTGCTTAGCATATGCTAAACCCCAAATTTAAACCCCATCACGCAAAAAGAAAAAAAAATTTAAATAAATCCAGTATACGTGACTGTGTCAGTGGATGGCTCCCTGATGTTATTCTTTCTCTCATAAAGGGAAGCCAATGCTTCAAGTTCTCTAACCTGCAGTGAGGAAGCAAAGCACCAGATCAAAGCAAATAGTGGGCTCATTTTCAGTGATAGTTAAAATGGAGGCCAGGGCCAGAGATTAGACACTCCAACCCAGATCATCCAGGCCTGGCACCCAGATTCTGGATGCCAGAAATTTATAATTTCTTAAACCAGTCAACATAATCCAGTTTTATGTCTTGCTTCAAAACCAGAATCCAAGTTTCTGTGTATCAGATCCAACCATGGCTTTTACCATCATGTACCCATAAGTTCAAGTCACGCATGGAGATCACTTTTTATCCTCAAAAATTTCTGACAATTCCAGTGACATGTAAGAGCATTACCTCTTCAAAGTGGTAACATCATGTGCATACTCTGCATTCTACACTATTAAAATGTCAAAAAGAACACATACACAACAAGTGATATTATCAAAGTGGTGTAACCTGTTAGTGTGCCATCTTGCAAACTATCGAATCATCCAGAAATGCATGCTTTGTATACCTTGCTTCAGGTAAGATCAATCTATCTGTCTTGTTCAGTCTGTGCCTCAGTTGCAAGTGCACCCTTAATAAGTTTTGATATTTCAACTCTTCGGCTACTGAAAAATCGGGACATATTTCACCCTTGGTTTAAGCGGCGTGTGCAGCTCATTCAACTCACAGGCAAGAATTTACTGTTAAGCATTTCAAGCGACCTGTGGGATTGCTGACACAAATCTCATGTTAAAAATTCTAATTGATCAATAATATTAGTACCTGGAACTATAGCACTTGTTCAGGATGAACTGTGATTCTTCTTCCATCTCAGCCTCCACAATGCTGTAATCTCCTGAGAAATAGAGGTTTCCAAGGATTTTACCCATTTTCAGTTTTTTGGTCTTAATAGTCCCTTCCTATCTCTGTTGCCCATTTTGTATTTCCTAGGTCCTCTGTAACTCCTGTTATCACTCCACATCTCTGGACTCCTGATTTCTTATTGTGATAGTAACAGCAGCTCACAGTTCTATAATGTGTTTTTTATTCTGAAAAACAGAAAGGAGAGGAATCTTTTTAAATCCCCAATAATTCTAGAAACATGATCTATTGCAACAGGGGACAAGTGAAGCAAGGAAAGTAGAAGTGACTAACTCAGATGATGCAATAGGAAGCATTAACTTAGCCTGGCACGGTGCTCCCTGCTTATAATCCCAGGGGCTCTGGAGGCTGAGGCAGGAGGATAGAGAGTTCAAACCCAGTCTCAGCAAAAGGAAGGTGCTAAGCAACTCAGTGAGACCCTGTCTCTAAATAAATACAAAATAGAGCTGGGGATGTGACTCAGTGGTTGAGTGCCCCTGAATTCAATCCCCGGTAGCCCCCGCAAAAAAGAAGAAGCATTAACTCCCTAATCCCAAGGGTTGTGAGGCAAAGAAGAGGCAAAGCCAGGCCTATGGATTCAGAGGGCCTGGTTCCAATATTGCCCGAGTACCTATTTAATATTTCTAAGCTCATTTTCCTCAAGCCAAACGAGATATTTCTTGTCTTCCCACCTCATAGAAATATGTTAAGGGGTGGGATTAGAGCTCAGTTGATAGAGTACTTGCTTCACAAGCAAAGGCCCTGGGTTTAATAATCACCAGCACCAGAAAAAAAAAAAAAAAAAAAGAAAAAAATATATATATATACATATATATATGTATACATATATATAGTTAAATGTAATAAATAAGTAGGGAGAAAAGGTTAGAATTTTTTAATAATATATTACTATGCGTGAACATTGGAATCAAATTTTTTAAAATATTTTAATTTTTTCATGTAAAATATCTATGTAAACTATGACAGCTTCTGCAGGAGACTTATACTTCAGAAAAATGGAGCAAAAGAGTTTGTTATCACTTTTGCATGTATCCAATTAGTTAAATAATTAATCAAAATTGTACATATTCTTTAATGTACCAAACCTTTATGCTTTGAAAATAACCCTTATTTTAAAACAATTCCTTTTGATAAATAGTCCTCAAGATGTGTTCCTTTTTGGAAATTCACAGTAAACATGCATATAATGTATTTTTTCTCTGCAGAAGTTTGTCCTTAAAGCTACTGCAAGATTTGTACCTTTCTATGCATTTTATGTTACCATATATTATCAAAGGACCAATTTGTTAAAAAAGATACAGATTCAAATAAGGCTGCACTCTGATTAGTATAAACAGGAGGATACATTTCAGGGCATTCCATGAACTAGTCTGGCTGGAAAGGGCTTGCAGGGGAGCCAAACCAAATTCTTCCTTCCACAGGATCTTAGGAAAACACATGGTTTGGAATGTGGAGATGGTGTGAAGATCTCACAGTTTGTCCAAACTTTGTGCTGTGGGGCTGTTTGAAATGTTTTTATTTTTGTACTTTAGCTAATATTTTCTCCCTTCCTACTGACACCCACACAATTGAAGCCTAACTTGACAAGTGTGTATCAAATATTTTTGAAAAGGGTGACAACTTCCCACAATGACCTAGATGCTGGCCTCTGCACAAAGTCTGACTCACCACCTGTAGGAACCACAAAGATAACCAAGTAACTTCATTATATACTGTCATGTTATTGGCTATTTTATAACAATCATCATTTATTTCTCTGTCTCCTGTCAATAATCTGTGTGAAAAAATGCCTATAAAAGCCCCCAATTGGTCCTCACACCTAAATATTATCACAGCTGCCATCCCAAGAATTATGTAGCAAATATGACTCAAAGCAATTACAATTTTGACTCTAAATGTCCCTAAGGGTAATAAACACTGCTGGAAGAGATTTTTCTTAACACCAGTGTATTTGAATAAAGCCTTAAAATTACCCTGTGAACTTAAAAAGCATATCATAATGGCTATTTCCCCAAAGGAAAACAAAATATTACAATTCCAGGAACTTATTTTTATCAACAGAAACAAAGCAGTATACAAGTTGATTGAGATCACAATGTGTATATCTGTCCACAGCCAAATGAAATCAAGATCTAATAAAATGTTTCAGAAAGTTGTGCTCATTACAAGCTCAGAGGCAGGAGAACCGTGAGATACCTGAAGAATGGTCCTGGACACCTGGGTAGGCTGAAAAGCAGCTGTTACCATCAGCTTTAGGGAATCCACCCTGACATGTTCTGTTTTTGAAACTTGACTTTCAAAATCAGTGTAGACTGTTTGATAGGTTGGAGAAATGTTGACATGGCCTAACTCCATGGCGAACAGGGGCAAACCTACATTAGTGGTGGAAAGTGAAAACTTGCTGACTCCCAATGAGTCCAGGTTATTTGAGATCCTACTGAGATGACCCATTGAAATTAAGGCCTCCAAACAGCATTGGAAACCTCAGGTCTCTTCACTAGGATTAGAAAACACTTAGATAGATTTTTGTCTACCTCAGCATTAAATGATCCAGTTGTAAAAGATCTTACACAAGAGTTTTAACATGTCATGAAGCATATTTGAAGAATTAAACCCAAGAAAAATGAAAACTAGAATAAAAGCACAAGAGATATAACTAAATTCCTTATGGACCCAACTATGATATGTGTTGAGTGTCTTATCAACATTGATAATAAGGGGGAAAGTTCTCTGCCTCTTTTCTTGAAGTTTTAAAGATTTCAAGAATGTGAGAGATCTTTAAAAGCATCAAATTTAAACTGTTACAGATAGCACACTTGAAGTCCATAGAGTTCAGTGAGTTTCTTAAGATCACAAGTATACCAACTGAACCTACACCCAGGCTTTCTGACTTCCTGGATCAAAGTTTTCTAAGGAAGCATGTTATTACCACTGCCACCATTTAACCATTTCTGTTTGTTTGTTTTACTTTTAGTGTGATAGGTATGTGCGGATATGTGTTGAACACCATATCTGCATGCACACAAATGTCCTCAGAGCCCAGATGGATTTTACAGATACTATTACTATCACCTAAATTCTCCCTGTTATACTGTCCCACGAGCAGTGGAAGACCAATGATTCAGGAGAGAACACAAGCCAAAGTTAAAGAACAAAGAAGGGAAACTTTCAGATGTGGGAAGTTTCTGATAGTTAGGTCCAAGGACTGAAGACAGAATATAGCAGTGAAATAACCCGTCAAGTATGTGGCCAAGACCATCAGTTCAAATCCAGCAAAGACAATGAAGAACAGATCATGAGATAGCATCACCCCACATGTTTCTCTAAGACATCCCATGTCTGCTTGGTCATATCTGCACAGCGTTTCTGAAAGTTAAATTGGCAGTCATTAGTATTCTCATTTTTCAGGTGAAAGAAAAATGAGAGTCAGAAAATTCCTCAATTCTGTGGTCAGGCAGATGGCGGGTGCTGAGAATCCAAGTGCTGGGTTTCCTGGCTGAAAGTATTTTTTGGCCTCCAACCTTATTTTTCTCATTTAATGAAAACAAACTAGAAAGTACTGAAATGAATGTGCCCTCATCATTCATGAAATCCATGGTGAAAGCTCTTAACCCACTTTGCCCCCATGTCCCAGATGTGGAGCACATATAAAAACTTAAATGTAATTATATAACACAATTATATAATCATAAGAATATAAAAAACATTATATGATTATAATATAATAATATTAATTAATATAATATGCATGAGCTCTAGACTATGGAAGGGAGAGGTGGGACGGGAAGGGAAGGGAAGGGAAGGCAAGGCAAAGGGGAAAATAAATAAGAAGGAGGCAAGCAGGCAGGCTAGAATCAGTTCTTAAGGAAATCCAGAGTAGAATCTTCTAGACACTTCCCTCAGGTTAGCTCTCAGACGCTACTGGAACCAAACACTGTTTCTCTCCCACAAAAAGTTTAGGTAGAGGGCAGTAATTCCCTTCTAGAGCAAGAAAGCCACAACATGAGCCCAGGATATGGTTTCTCTGAAAACAAATAAGGCAGACTAGGTCTTGTGTCAAAAGAGCATAGACAGAGGGCAGCAATACAATACTATTACTACTAATAATCACTTCCATTTCTGGAAGCACATCAAAATATTTAAAATTAAAAGTGCATGGGTTCATAAGTTTTTTTTAAAAAATCCCATTAGTCATTATTGGAATTTGTCCAGGTATCTGAAAAATAAAGGAAAATATCCTGTGTTTACATTTTATGGATTATATTTCAGTATAACCAGAAAGGTGATAAGAGAAAGTTTTGGGGAGTGAAAATGCTGCTTACAAACAAAAAAGGATTGATCAAGCATTTTGTTTTTTTAAGAAAGTCATGAATGGCTGCTTAACCTGGTAGATGAAAGTTGGAGAATTACACAAAATAATTGGATTGCACTTAAATTATAGGAACCCACTGATCAATATTAACTTTAGCCAAAGTAAAACAATCAAACATTTTGTTTCTTTTAATATAATGCAATATGAAGTGCATAGGAACTACCTATGTCTTAATCCTCCTGTGAGGTGGGCGGGGGGAGAAATAATCTTTAATCTGACCAAGACTGTAGATCCATCTGCCAGTTTTCAGGGAAAATAGAACCTAGAAAAACATGGTATGTGAAATCATAAGGACACTTATAGTCAAATATAATGTGGGAGACCCTACAGGACACATGATCCAGATGTTTAAATAAGTGGTCTTAGAAAGAAAAAAAAAACATAGAGGAGAGTGTGTTTTAGTTTATTGTACATTAAAAGAGACTTTAAGGGATTATTGAAAAATTAAAATATGTAAAACCTGTTTGGATCATGATTAGAACAGGCATTTCTGTGAGAATGGGGGGGACCATACACAGTTGTATTTGGTAATTATGAGATATTTTGAAATTATTTTGTTTGGTTGTGATGAAATATTTAAGTCATTTTTTTAAATGCCTTATTTGTTGGAGATATACAACATAGTGTTTGGGCAGAAGTTACACAGACGATGACAATATCAAAATTTATTACACATTCCTATTTTGTCAGTGATTAAAGCCACTCCACAATCTTTGCTATTACAAATAATATATGATATTATTATATTATAATATTCACATTTATGCCTATAACATTTACACATTGTTGAATTATTTTCTTAGAGGGTATGCTCTGAGGTAGGAACCAGACCAAAAGGTATATAAAACACATTTATAGTTTTTTATAATAAATTGTTTTCTAAAATGACCATCTACTGTATATTATAATAAGCATGGTATTATTACTTTCCCATTTTGTATGCAGATAAAGCTTAAGAAAGATGCTATCACTGGTTTAGAGTCAGGCAGCAAATAATAAAATCCAAATCTGAAGCAAGCATGCATATATCTCAGACCTCAGCTGTTGCCACAATCTAGGCCTGATTTGCAGTTATGTGACTGGATATAAACCAGGAATAAGTCCAAACTTTATATTTGAATACTGGGTTTGGAAAACATATCATATGTCTTCAGAAAGGCTATGTTTGAAAAAGTGGTCAAAATTCTCCTCCAGAGCCCCCAAACACTTATTAAACTAATAGTAACTGAAATGATGCAAGCCACTGTATCTTCCTAGCCTCTGGGGTGGCACCCATGGGTGAACCCTCAGAGACCTAAGTGTCCATTTAGGACAGAGCTCCTGAACAGTCTGCTACAGGGGGGGCTCAGGGAATTATCTAGTCTTCACAGAATCATGTTCTCTTCTTTATAAAGAATCCAGCCTTCCACATGCATGAGGGTACCTGGTTATTCAGTATCTAGTACACTGTTGAAAGTGACTAGATTATTTAAGTTTTTTGCATTTGTGCTTATTTGTAACATTATCATAAAATTACTAGTTTTAGGTTTCAATTACTAGTTTTAGGTTTTATTTTATTTCCTGGTTCTCTTTGGTTAATGTGTGCCTGGTATATGGGTTGCAATTCCTTTTTGAAAAATTGTTTCTTTGCTTAGGTGAATTTTCATAAGGAATGCTTAGTTGTTTTATTTTTATTATTTTAAAGGGTTATCTATGGTATTCTGTGAGTTAATTTAATATATTGACATTTATTCCATGCCTTATGCTGAATATGTTTCTACTCTAATTTTATATTTTTTATTTATTATATTGCATTTCTTGGCTCCTTTATTTTCTTTCTTGCTATGTTTTGACTGATTAAGGTTTTGCTTTATTTCATATTTTCTTTGTTGTTTTATAATTTATGAATTGTGATCCTATCCTTTTATTAATTCGTTTTAACTTTTTAGTGATTAATAATCTTTTAAAATATATGTACCATTAGAATCCTTACAAATTGTATTATAAATCATATACATGTAATACTTGTGATCATTTCATTTGATATTGGCATAGCATCATCAGTTTTGTTTTATATTTACATGCTACATCCTTTCCTTTTTTAAACATTTTAGTTTTGGGAACTTTAGTGTTATAGAGATGGCGGAGAAATAGAAATTGGTTGAATTTTTATTTTCAAATGGAATGTATAGTACACTTATTATAGCACCTAATATATTTGGAATTAATCTATTTGTCCATTCTGTGTGTTCTATTTGCGTTTCATATTTCATCTATTTTTTTGTTTATTTTTCTCTCATTTGTGCCTTCTTTTGGATTATTTTCCTCATGCTTCTACTTTTCTCTCAATTAATTTAAAAGTTGCTATTAACATGTTCAATGAACACTTGAAGTAATCAGTGTTCTACCTCCTCTTAGAATCTATGTGTCCATTAGGTCATTTTAAGTTCTTTTACAACCTCCCTGCCTTATGCTGTTGTTTATCTGTACTTTAATCCTATCCTTGTGTTAGCTTAACAAGACAAAATTATTGTTGTTTTATGCAATTATTTTTTATTTATACAAACCTGCAAATTTGCCAATTTCTCTGCTCTTTTTATTTAGTTTACTGTATTTTAAACCTGACATATAAAAAGTCCTTCTCAGTTTTTCTCTTTTTCTCAGTAAAGTGCATATATTTTAAATATATTCAAATATCAGGTTCAGAAAATTAGAAATATTCAATTATCTCCTAGTTTCTACTAAGCAAGAAAGAGCAGCTAAGGGTCATAGTGTTGTCATGGTGTTATAGGTTGTCATAGTGTTGTAGTTTAAAGATCTCCCCCCTCCCCCACCCCACTTATTCTAAGATCTTCCTTAGGGTTGAGATTGATCTTTATCACTGTCTTTCTTCTCTTATTCTGACTTAGTTTTGCTGGAATTCTCCACCATATGGATCGGAATCTGTTATCAGTTCTAGAAAATTCACCACACGCTTCATATATTGCCCCTACCCCATCCCTCTTCCCTTTTTTTTTTTTTTTTTTGGGGGGGGGGAGCTCTTACTTATCACAAGGTAGCTCTTTGCGCCTTGTCTGTCTTAACCCCCTTTTCATATTTTCCATTTTGCACCTCTTTATACCACATCAAAGTTAATTTCCACTGACTTTTTTCCAGGTCCCTCTTCAGCCATGTATAATCTATTGTTCAATGCACTCTTGAGTGTTTGAATCACACTTTACAGTCAATAAAGTGCCTCTATTTTAAATACAGCTCTGTTAGTTTTGACAAAGTTACATGCACCCATGTCACTTTCAGCAAAATTAACAGAGACGGTTTTCCATCATCTCAGGACGTTTCCTGTATCTGTCTGCAGTCAGTCTCTCAACTCGGGCTACCAGTGATCAGATTTTTTTAATGGATTTGTTTTGTGTTTTACAGAACTTCTGCAAATGGAATCATCCAGTGTTTTCACTTTGGGGGCTGGCTTCTCCTATTCAGCATATTTTTGAGATTCACCCATATTCTTTCATGTATTTATAGTTTATTTATTTTTTGTTAATTAGTACTCTATGATATAAATATAACATCCTTTAAAATTTATTCCTCTGATAAAAGGCAATAAAACTTTACATTTTGGGATATGAAGGATGCTATCAAAATTCTTGTACATGTTTAACATCCAAGAGTGGAATCACTCAGTTACTTAATCAGTGTACAAAAAGTCCACTAGGAATTGCTGAGATCACTTGCAGAGATTCTATATGACTTTACATACCACATAACAGTGCATGTACTACAATGTCATTCCATAACATCACTTAACACTTTGTTTTCAGTCTTTTCAGCTTGAGCCATTCTCATGCTATGTGGTAGAATTTCATTATGGTTTTAATTGTCATTTTCCTGGTGGCTAATGCTGATGCACACATATCTTCATTTACTTATTGAATAGTCATATATTTTCTTATGTGAAATGGTGGCTCAAGTCATTTGCCCATGTGAATTGATGAGAATATTCAGTATTGATTGGGAATGAAGCTCAGTGGTAGATTGCTTGCCTAACATGTGCAAGGACCTGGGTTAAATCCACAGCACTAAAAGTAAGTAAATAAATAAATAAATAAATAAATAAATACACTGAGAATATTCATTGTTGTTAAGATGACAGTTTCCCCCTTATTGTCCTATAGATTTTTTGTAAGTATAATTGCAATAAGTAATCTAGCAGTTTTCTTTTTCTTTCTTCTTTTGCACTTAACAATATAAATCTAAAAGTTATATGTATATGCAAAAGTTTTAGAACAGCAAAACATTTTTGTGGAAGGGACTTTCAATGCTTAATGTCATTAGTAATGAAGGAAACACAAGATAAAATTTAAAACTCAGCTATCATTACATACCAACTAGAACTGCTAAATTAAGTATTGTTTTGTACTTTTTCTAGTTCTAGAAATTGAGACCAAGGCCTCAAGCATACTAGGCAAACACTCTATCACTCAGTTACGTCTCTAGCCTTTGGAACAAAATAAAATATAAAATAAAATAAAATACACATCATGATAAATGTTGATGAGTAAAGAAACTGTGGAGATGAGATGTTGAGAATAAGTAGGCTCATAGGGAAAGAACTCCAGGAATCCGCATTATCCAGCTTTCAGCAACTTAACAATCAAATTTGAAATTTAAATTAAGATTAGTAAACATATGGAATAGCAGGAAATATCTCCATAACCGGCAGAGAAATTAGTTAATAGAAAGAGAAATCACACAGTTAATGGACAGTGGAGTTAAAGGGGCTCTAATGAGGAGATCGGTGTCCTGTTCTGTTTGTGTTGGAGATGATGCGGATGGAGTACAGAGCCAGCAGGAGGCTGATAGTGACCCTTCTTGGGGCCAAGTTCATGATCTACTCTGTAGGCAGTCTCCTCTTTTCTAGAAGCAATTATCCCTATAGTCCTCTCAGCAGTAGTCCATGGGTACTTGATTGAACCCCTTTCATCCCCCCCAGCCACACCAAGGTACCTCAGTCTTGTGTGGAACACTTAGGTCTGGCTACCTCAGGAGCCATTCTCCCACAAGGGGACAGCTACTCATGGCCTCTGCTGTGTCCATGAACCAGATCCTCCCAGTTCACATTAGTCTTGATTAGCACTTGGTATTTTGGCTTCACTTCTGATATAAGAACATATTTATCTTGTTTTTAGTTTCATTTGTTTTCATTTTTTATGTTTTTTTAAATATGATCCTCCCCAACTTTTTTCTTCTTTTAAAAAAGTATGTTATACATTTTACCATCACATCATAAGAATGGAAAATGTCTTTAAATTTATTCAGTTAAATAATGCCTCTTTTGTATTGCAAATTATTTTCATTAAAAGAAATCATCCATTCCTCCAACTTAATTCCTTTTTATCATTCAGAATAAGATTAAGCTTATTAAAAAATCCAAATCTATCCCAATTATTAATTCCTGCTTTTATTTCTTGTGCTTGGGAGTCATGTTAAGGAAATCTGGTTTTAAGTCAACATGATGAAGATTTGGACCTACTTTTTCTTCTGTTAGGTGCAGGGTCTCTGGTCTAATTCCTAGGTCCTTTATCCATTTTGAGTTGAGTTTTGTGCAGGGTGAGAGATAGGAGTTTATTTTCATTTTACTGCATATGGATTTCCAGTTTTCCCTGCACCATTTGTTGAAGAGACTTGGGATAGATTCAAACTAAAAAGCTTTTTCTCAACAAAGGAAACAATCAGCAATGTAAAGACAGAGCCTACAGAGTGGGAGAAAATCTTTGCCACTCACACTTCAGATAGAGCACTCATTTCCAGAATCTACAAAGAACTCAAAAAACTTTACCCCAAGAAAACAAATAACCCAATCAATAAATGGGCTAAGGAAATGAGCAGACACTTTAAAGAAGATCTACAAGCAATCAACAGATATATTAAAAAAAAATGTTCAACATCTCTGGTAATAAGAGAAATGCAAATCAAAACCACCTTAAGATTTCATCTCACCCCAATTAAAATATCTATTATCAAGAATACAAGCAACAACAGGTGTTGGTGAGGATCGGGGGAAAAGGTAGAGACACACATTGATGGTGAGGTTGCAAATTAGTGCAGCCACTCTGGAAAGCAGTGTGGAGATTCCTTAGAAAACTTGGAATGGATCCACCATTTGACTAGGCTATCCCACTCCTTGGCCTATACCCAAAGGACTTAAAATCAGCATACTACAGTGATGCAGCCACATCAATGTTCATAGCTGCTCAATTTGCAATAGCTAAGAGTGTGGAACCAACCTAGATTCCCTTCAATAGATGAATGGATAAAGAAACTGTTGTATATATACACAATGGTATATTACTCAGCCATAAAGAAGAACAAAATTATGACATTTGCAGGTAAATGGTTGAAGTTGGAAAATGTCATGCTAAGTGAGATTAGCCAATCCCAAAAATCCAAATGCTGAATGATCTCTCTGATAAGTGGATGATGATACATAATACGGGGTGGAAGGGAGGCAATAATGGAGGGAGGATGAATTGCGTAGTGGAAAAAGAGGGGTGGGATTGGGTTGGGGGGTAAGAATAATAACAAAATGAAACAAACATCATTACCGTAGGTACATGTATAATTACACAAAAGGTGTGTCTCTACTTCGTGTATAACCAGAGAAACAACAGCTGTACCCCATTTGTGCACAATCAATCAAAATAATTTTTTTAAAAAATCTGAGGATTATTCTTGCTCTATATGATCTTTACCTTGTCTGAAATCTACTTCTTTCCATCATTTAGGTGGAACTTACTACATTTTCATTTGTATTACTACTATTTATGTAAGTCACATGGTATTTTTCATAACATTTATATTATTCAGAGTCATTTGTTATGAGTTTTGTCATGTATCCTAAATAACTAGGTGAAATCTCAGATCATCAAGTTTCTTGGATAGTGTGGAGAGAATATTCCTCCATAAAGGCAGCTAGTTCAGAATGCTTCTAGCATTACGGTAGTAAAAATCACATAGAGAGTCAAGGAAGTCTACTCTTCCAATCTCCTATTTTGTAGAGAAAAGAAAGATAGGAGTTTATTAGAAGGAAAGAGAGCACTGGGTAGATGATAGGGATTCCAAGAGAGCTCTTATCTGGCTCCTCATCTGAAACTGGAGGAGGTAACTTCATATGTTAGTCAGTTTTCCATCACTATAAGAAATGTCAGGCTAACTTAGAAAGATAAAAGGTTTCATTTGGCTCACAGTTTTAGAAATTTCAGTCACTGACCAGTTGGCTCCATTGTATTGGACCTGGGTAAGCCATATCATGGCAGGAACAAGTGACAGAACAAAACCCCTCAACTCATGCCTAGAAATAAAAAAAGTGAAAGGGAAGGGACTGAGGTCCCTCTATCTTTTTTGACTGCATGCCACTAATGACCTAAAGAGCTCCCACTGGCCTTACCTCTTCAAGGTTCCACCATCTCCCAGTAGTGCCAGTCTGAGACTGTCTTTAACACGTGAACATTTTGGGGAACATTTACAATCCAAATTATCACACTTCCGTAGCAGGGAGCCCTATGCCCAAATGGAACAGGCTTAAAATAGTTTGAGCGGGGAAATGTATGGCCAGGAACAGAAGGGGAGGTAAGTTTGTGTTTACAGGTTCTACCATCTTCCTAGGCAGCACTGATGCCGAGAGACACTAAGCATGGGACTAGGTCTGCCAGAACAGTACTAGGTTACCCTGCCACAGAGGTAAAAATGACCCAGTGAGTGAAGTGTCCACAATACCAAGAAGATCTGAGGAGAGTATTGTGGGAGGCATTAAATATCTCAGCGCTATACATTTGGTTTTACACTTCATCTACAAACTGTGTGTGTGCACACTTACACATATGCATGCAGAGGGAGAGAGAGAGACAGAGAAAGAAAGAGGGACAAAGGGAGGAGAGAGAGAACACGGAGAAACAAAGAACATGCGCTGGGGACAGTTTTGTTAGAAAAATCAGATCCACTTTTTCAGAAAGACTTTTCGGTCCCTCTTTCTTTACATGTGTTCTTCTATTTCAGGAAACATCTAATGCTTCTCTGTGTCTTAGTCTAGTTGATCATGAACTCCTTATAGAGAATTGGTTTCAATAGTGCACATAAAAAAGTAGTTTAATTGAAGGTGCTCAATAAATATTTGCCAAATGAACATCAGCAATTATCAACAACCTTCAGTCTCCAACGGCAAATCACATACTATTATCACACTGTGTAATTAGTCAGTGATGGACCAGGAAGGAAATTCACTATGAGTGAGTACATCCTGGAGGGCTCCACTGGCCTGCTGTGTTTCTGAACATCATCTCATTTTATCCTACTATCCATTCAGTGATGGTCATATCATCCCTGTTCCTCAAACAACTGATTTCTTACTTTAGGTATGTGAGATGAAAACAGTTTGAAAAAAAATGATCTGCCAATTTATTCATCTAATGTCTTTAAGAACCAATAGTCCATAGAAATGATAAAATATGTACCACTGTGATGGTAAAGCACATTGGAAGAAAGAAATTGCTACCCATATATCTCTTGGTGACTCTGCATTTACTACCTGTTTGTTCCCAATTAATATTAAGCCAGATGCATCCTGGGCTCCCATCCCCTTTCACCACTCAAAAGCCTGGATGGTGGGTAGGCTCAAAACCTGGAATGTAGTCACAAACCTCCTAATTGGCACTTCCTGGCTCTGTGCATGCACAGTATATCAGGCAAATTGGTGAGGAGGGCAGCCAAGGCTGAGTGAAATGATGAAAGACTTAGGGAAGAAAAGCTAATTTGCAGCTAATTTCTAAAATATTGTCTAGAGATTTGTTCAGCTTCATGGGGACACTAGAGGGATTCAGGCATCACCAAGCCATTCTTCAGGGGAGATTAGAAATTCCTGGAAGCTTCTTTCCTCCTCTGCCCCCACCTTATATTTCTGGAAGAATAGAAACTAACTGAAATATCCAATAGGAATTTACCTTGCTGAGGACTGTTTCACAAATGAAAATGACACACAATCACACCAAAACAAAACAAAGAAAATTTAAATCAAGGTGTCGATGGAGCCATCTGTATTAGATGCCAGTTCTGGGATGGGCAAGATGCCAGGCAGGTGCTCCAATGGATGACCCACAACTCAGCAGTGGGATCCAGGGATACCTGGAAACAGGTAAAGAGTCATCAAGAAGAACCCTGAATGAAAAAGAAATGTATAAAGGAAAATGAGTCATTGTAGGAGAGGAGGGCAAGACAGCACCCTCCAGGTCACCTTGCTGTATGGGAACTTTGAGCTCACTGAGAACATCTTAACCCATCCTTCCCACTTCTGCCATTTGTTCCCTGACCTGTGCATTCCTCCACTTTCCTCAAGGACCTAATACACACCAGGGAGCGCTCAAGACCAGAACTGAACTTAGAGTGGGAAATATATTTAGCATTGCCTTTCTTGGGTCAAACCTCTTTCATAAGCCTGAGCAAACCAGTCTGCTCTCTTTGTGCCCAAATATTTCCTTCCTGAAGTTTTCAGCCCATTTTAGGCATTTCCTTAGGAAAACACCACCATCAAAGCTAAGGCCGTCGGCACATCTTTGCTGAGAAACTCTCCTCTGAGTCCTGGAAGGAGTTGGAACGAGATTCTAGACTGTGGGTAAGGAGCCAGCAGAGCATTGGAGAGACAGCTTTGATGACATTGTTTTTCATTTCACAGAGGACGACTCATGTTTCTCTCCTTAAATATACACTGCAAGCCACGAGAGATGGCAGCTGTCTAATTAAACCTGATAAAGCCTCCTTAAAAATGAGACTTGAGGAAACACATCATTTCAATCCTGGAGCTGCCCAATTTTCTCTGGAACCCAGAGGGAACTGTGTACCATTCGGGAGGGACAGAGGATGGGGCCTGAGGGAGAGAAGGCAAAATTGCTGGCACCATCAAGTTTGTTGGTGTGAAATAACAGAACACACACGATACATATTTAATGCAAACTAGATAACATTACTTTATAAAACATGCAAAAGGATAACCTCAGCTACCATTAAAAAAGCCACTGATGAAGGCTTTGATAATATACCAAATCCCTTCTTAAATTATGAAGGTTTAATGGGAACAGTTTATTTTCTCCAGCAGTCTTCTGCTGGCAAGACAACCTGGGAAACTAAAAGGGGTTTGATGGCTGTGCCCAAGGCTTTGGGACAGCTCAAGTCATCCCTTCCCTTTCCTCCCATCAAGCCCATGGGGAGGTAATGTTCCCTTAGGTTTAGAGGAAGAGCTCAACAAACATAAGCAGATGCACATGGTGTTCAACTCCTGCCAAAAAGAATAAGGAGAACTTGGCCTCTTCATTGTGCTCTCTTCATTGTTTCTTAATTGTATTAACTCTTTATTGTCATTATTTCTAATACTATGCACCTACTCTCTGAGAGGCTATGGCCCAACCTGCTCTTCACCCAGTGGTGCTATCAGAAATAGAACCTGCAATCTCTTGTAACTGTAACTGTGGTCTACTAGAGAGTCCCTTCATGGTAAGGATGAAACTCCCATGCTTCTATGAGGTGTATCCAGAGTCGAGCAAAACAGACAGCCAACTTGGAGCTCTGAGCTCCTCCAGCCAGGGGGAGCTCTCATCTTTGGGGATAAATGCTAAGATAGCTAAAGGGATACAGTGCTGAGAAGCACAAATGTACAATTTTATCTCACCTGTCTCCTTCATGCTACCTTAATTTCTGACAAAATAGAAACTTACATAAAAGTAAACCTAAACCCAATTAAGTCATCATTTATGACTTAAACCTGAATGTATTCATGCACTGAATCTGGAATAACTTTCTTGGTATCATCTATCTAGTCCTTCTAACCAAGTGTCTCAATTTCCAGCTCCAACTTCATGTCCTATAGGATTTAACCTACCCCTCTCATCATCATAGTTTCTCTTTCATCTAAATTCCAATAATAATGCTGTCAGTTGATGCTACCCTCCCCCCATCACTTTCACTTTTTCTCCTTGCCTGCACGATGAGGTAATTTTTTAAAGGCAAGGGATATTCTTCTACTTTCATTTAAACACTCACAGAATCTGATCTAGACATTGTTGTTCTACAATTGTGATTCATGAAAAGATGCCCAGGAAATTTCCCTGGAAGCCAAAATCCAAGGGCTAGTCTAGATACTATAGCTGCACCCACATTGATCTGCACAAAAGTCTTCATGGAGAAACTGGTTAGAGGGAGGAGAAATATTGACCTCCAGCCCTGGGTGTAGCTCTGTGCTGAAGAGCACCAGAACAAAGAACCCAGGCTTGCCTTTTTCAAACTGTTTCCATAGAATTCTAGCTCTGTGAAATTATAATTGGTAATACACACACACACACACAAAAAGATTCTGAGATCAAATTAGTTCAGAAAAAGCAAGGTTAAACAAAGTTTAACAGGTTATTTTACTACAGAGCTTGGCAGAACATTTAATAGGAAAACACATGATGAAATTCCAAGAGGGAGAATTGCAGGCACAGTTCCCAAAAGTATTTCACCATGGAATACTTCTTAAGGGAGCTTCATATGAGGCAAGAAATGCAGATTGCAGTATGAACTCTAGATTCAGAGTTACCTTTGGAAAGATGTCTGGTGTCCATAGCTTTTGTAACATTCCAAGGAATAGTGGATGCTGAGAATATACTCTAGCTGACCCCTAATGCCAGGTTTATCACCACCTCTTATCTGCTGAACACACCACTAACTTTGGCTGCCCCTGTAGAATTTCTACCTCTTCAAGAGAAGGTGACAGAATGATACGCCTACCTAAAGGCAGGTCAACATCCTGCAATTTTATCAAGATTCTAGAAAAACAAGAACTTAATAACTATTATCTGCAAACAGACCAAGAACAATCCTAGAACCAACCTCTCATCATTAATAAGAAGGATCAAAATATATGTAGGTAGTTTTCATATAAAGTTGCATATATGTTTACAGGGCTCTGCAGGACAGAGCCAGGGCGTTTAGGGAGCAACAGAGAAGGGATGGCAAGGGGACTATTGAGGTCAGAGAAGACTCCCGGGGAAGATGACATGTGAACTGAAAATGTTTAGAAGTCAGTGAAGAATGGGAGAACAAGAGAGAGATTCCCAGGTAGAGTGACAGTGGACAGCATTATACCATGCTAGTTCTATGTCAGTATTATTAGGAAAGTTACAGTGCTTTTATTGCATCTTTATTTACAGTCCATGTTGTAATCTATCTCCTAAAATATACTATTTGTATGACAAATTTGTTTTCAATCTATTAGGTAGATGGAAAACAAAACTACAAGTTTGTATTGGATAGAGATCACGTCTTTTTTTCTTTTGAATCCTTCAGATCACAAGGCACAGGTCTGAATATTTGAAGATGTGGAATAAAGCTAGTTTCTCAAAGCAGAGCTAATACCAAATATGAAAGTTTAAGTCATTAGCTTGAGTTTTGGAGAAAGAAAGAAGAATTCCATTAAACAGGCAAGTGACTTTTGCTATTATCACTTTGGAGTCAAATAATTTGTTAAATTCAGAATTCCAGGAGCCAAATAAAGGCAAGGTCCTGAGGACTTTCCATGCAGGGTGTCACCTCCTTGTGGAACTGGACATGGTTTACCTTCCTCGGCAATGAAAACCAAACTCAGTCTGGCCTTTTCTGGACCACCAGGGTCCTTTGAAGAGTACTTGCCCATCGTGTATGATTTCCATCATTCCATGAGACAAAGTTTGACCAGCAGCTCTTTTCCTGTCACCTGAAGAAAAGCAATGTGACTGCTTCAGGAGGCACCCAAATGCAGAATGGTTAGGTAAATGAAACCTCTGATTGACAAGCCCTTTCTTTCCAATCCCAAGACCACTGTGCCCTTTACCCTAGTGGACTTTAATCCACTGGTTTCCAATTGCCTATTGATTTTTCTCTTCCATTAGACACTAAAGTCACCAAAGGCAGGGATTGATTTGGGCATGACCACCATCTACTCCACAGCATCCAGCATGACTCGTGACTCTTAATAGGCAAGACATCATATAAAGATATCAATAATGTGGAAGGCCTTTGATCAAGAAAACTCATCTTAACTTATTTCATGCATGAGGAGGGCATAATTTGAAATGTTAACAGTTACCAAAGAACTATAGGATCAGGCCTCTTCCATTAAATTCAAATACAGAGAATGAGGCCAAATGACAAAGATCTTTTTTTTTATCATCAAGTAGGCAGAAGTTCTAGAAAGAGAAGTACAAGTTGATTAAATGGAAAATGGGTCAATAATTTTGATCATCCAAATATCATTCTCCCCATGCTCCCAGACATAACCAAATATGGGACAGCAGAAATTTAAACTCATGGTTTTTTCCTAGCTTATTTGGTAATTCTAAACAACATCCATTGACATGCATTTAAAAAGTTAATTGCATCCCGCCACATCAATGCTTATAGGAGCAGAATTCACAATAACTAAGCTATGGAACCACCCTAGCTGCCTGTCACTGATGAATGAATGGATAAAGTCTACAATATATATACAATGGAGTTTTACTCAGTCATAAAGAAGAATGAAATTATGACATTTGCTGGTAAATGGATGAAACTGGAGAATATCATGCTTAATGAAATAAGCCAGATCCAGAAAGTCAAGGATTAAATGTTTTCTCTCATGTATGGAAATATTTTTTTTCAATAGAAGGGAAAAAAAGAAAGAAGAAAGAAGAAAGAAAGAAAGAAAGAAAGAAAGAAAGAAAGAAAGAAAGAAGAAAGAAAGAAAAAGAAAAGAAAGAAAGAAAGAAAGAAAGAAAGAAAGAAAGAAAGGAAGGAAGGAAGGAAGGAAGGAAGGAAGGAGAAAGAAAGAAAAAGGAAAGAAAAGAAAAGAAAGAAAGAAAGAAAGAAAGAAAGAAAGAAAGAAAGAAAGAAAGAAAGAAAGAAAGAAAAAAGAAAGAAAGATGGATGGATGGATGGGAGGAGGGGAGGAGGGAGAGAAATTCCATGAAAATAGAATAGAGATCAGGAAGAGGAAGGGGATTGGGGGGTAGGTAGGTGGGATGGGAAAAGAAAGGAACAGTGAGAAAGAATCTGATTAAACTTTCCTGTGTGTGTGTGTGTGTGTGTGTACTTATACATATATATTTTTATATATATGTATATGTGTATTTACATGTATGTATATATATATATTAATATACCACAATTAAGTTCACCCTTATGTATATCCATAATGCACTAATTAAAAATAAAGCCGTAAATAAAAAGAAGAAAGTAGAGAAAAGGGAATAGTGGGAAGGAGGAGGGGAGGGAAAGGGGAAGTACTAGAAATTGAATTAGAGTAAATTTTATTCCATTCTTGTATAATTATATTTAAAAGAACCCCAATGTTATGTGTAACTAAAAGAAACTAATAAACATTTTTAAAAATAAAATCAAAAGTTAATTGCATCCCAATACTTACATGAACAATACAACCACAGGCCAATCATAATTTTTGAGCCCTGCCTAGTGCCATATATTTACTTCTTGTCATGAGATTAAATTTCATTATGCAAAGTCAGGGAACAGATTTGGGGCATCAAGGAAGGGTCAGTGGTTTGTGCAGAGGTAGAAAGGAGCAGTGGGCCTGGCTGTAACTCTTCCAAGTGGACAAACAGAGCTGTTCAAGTCTCATGTGCCCCAGACTGACCTTCCTCGTCGGTCTCAGTGGAGGTCAGTGAGGAAAGATGCTGAAACATGGATGTTTTGGGTTGGGTACTCTGGGAAGCAGATAATGAGACAGAATTTAGCATGAAGGTTGTTTATTAGGGAAGTGTCTTAGTACCAACACTTATGGAAGAAGGCTAGGAACTGGGGAAAAGCATACTGCAGTGCAAGACCACTGACAGTCCTGAGCAGTCCCTGGAAGCCATGAGGCCACAATGACACATTAGAGTTGTCTCCTAATTGGCTAAGATGATAAAATCCTTTTTAGACCTATATTGATCTGTCATTGGATCACATTTTCAGAAGCAATGTGATCTTGGACAAGCTGGCCATCAACAGACAAGGCAATACCTGAATGGTATAAACACTGATGTGGGTTTTCCGAGGACATACACCTCTGTAAAGTGGAAAATAGAACCAAGAAGCCCAATAACTAAGACCTATCAGGTATCCCTGTGGTGTCTAAGATCAATCAGAATAGGTGAAAGAAAACAGATCCCTTGAGTTTACTTTATAGATACTGCAGAAAAAAAGAGGCCGTCTGGCTCAGGTTGGAATAAGACCTGCTTTTGAAATAATAACCATTCTTATTTGTCTGTCTTAAAACACATTTAATACACTGTCACATCAACTGATTCATTTGATTTTGCTATCAACTCTGTCAGAGAAGCACACTGAAGGGAACATCTTCTCTAATTCACTAATGAGGAATCTCAAGGTCTGAAGGGGAACATGTGTTCAGGGCTGAAGCAACATCTGAGACCTCCTGACTTATGAGTCTTCTAGCCCATGGAACTCTTCATTTTCTTCTACTTTTAATCTAATGAAATGCCTCACTCAGGAGCCTATCTCAGCTCAGGGCTTGAGCCCTGTTGTGTGCACACAGCACCAATTCTTGTACCTCTGTCACCATTTTTCCAAATTCACATGCTCAGCTATTCTGACAATCCTCCCATTTCTCCTCTTTGTACCAAGGTAATCCCACTGAGTACTCACCTCATAGTTTTATCATACACCAAAACAATTCCATAAACAACTACTGAATTCACAGTATCTGGATTCTGTGGCGTGACCTTAAGCAAAACATTCCTTGTAACATTCCTCTATCTGCGGCTCAATTTCTGTATTTGTAAACTAATTTTGTTGAGCAAGGTGCACACTTATAATCCCAGTGGTTTGGGAGGCTGAGGCAGGAGGATCAAGAGTTCAAAGCCAGCCTCAGCAATTCATTGAGACTCTCTCTCTAAATAAAATACAAAACAGGACTGGGGATGTGGCTCAGTGGTCGAGTGCCCCTGAATTCAATCTCTGGTACAAAAAAAAAAAAAAAAAATCAAACAACAACAACAAAAAAGATGACCCTGAATGTCCTTCCAGGTTTGAAATGAAGACCATGAATAGAGAAGCTGACTCTTAATGGCTTCTAAGCCACTCTGTAAGCCTGTTGAATAATGCTTCTCAGGCACTATCAATAGCAACTTTTATTCCTTTTTTTGTCATGCTGTGATCTTCAAATCATATGTTGCTACCGAAATGACAGCATTGCTTTTATTAAATCCAACAATTAGATTGGGTAGTATGAATATTATAACTTCTTTTTATTGCCATTTTCAATTTTTTTCCAAAAATTAAAAAGGAAGTTAAAGGAGTACATTAAAGGAAGTTTCATGAAATCTTACCTCCCTTGAGTCCATATGAGGCAGTTTCTCAGGATTGCCTGGGACCAGAGTAATCAGACTTAGGAACTCATACATTTAAAATATAAATATAAATTATTGATATTGCTATAGAGAAAACTACAGAAATAATCTAGCCAACAAATAATTTTATAAATAAAGAAACTGAACTCCAAATATAGGATGTATGCACTGTGTATAAATCTTTATCATTAAAAATAAATAACAGAAGAGCAATTCTGAAATTATGCCCTGCTACTACATGTCATTTTTAATTATCATCCATAAAATAATTGTGGGGGAGAGAAGTAAGTGGTGTTCCTCATTATAAGGACTCTATTGTCCTGTCAAATAGTTCTATGCCTCCAAACAATTAGTTAGGTCTTTAGTTGGCCAGAGCATCTGGGAAGGAGAGGAGTCACTTCATCAAATCCCAAAGACCCTGGGCCTTTCCAAGGTATTGTGGCTGCATGTTTTTACCCCAGGAGGGAGGAACTTGAAAGTCTTAAAGCAGTGCAATAACTTTAGGGATTAGATATGTGAATCCAGTCTTTACCCATGGGCAGAGGTGATGATAACTGTACAAAATGCTCATCTTCCAGAATTGGAGACTGAAAGATGTATGCTTTTCTCTTAGTTAGCACCTCTCTACAGCCAATCTTACCAGGTCCCCAGAAGGTTTTATCCTTTAACTAAAACCCAGGAAGAATGCTCCAGCCAAATTGACCTTACTCTTGCCCCACAAGTACCAGTGCCTTCCTTGTTCCTAACTCTGGCATTCAATTAATTTTCCATAGGAATTCTGAGAAGCTAATTTTCACTAAATAATAAGGAATGCAAAAGTGTCACATGTTAAATCCCTCCCAGGATTTGTTCTATAGTAGTAAAGAATGTCGGGGAGGGGGAAGGCAATTCTTTAAATCAAAGGCCTTGGTCTCTAACACTGGACTTTCATGCTGTGATGAAACAGGGAGGCATGGAAGACATTTGCTGGAAACAGTTTCCCCTGTCACTAATTGTACAGCATAGGTGCAATTGTACTTATACCATCTGGGCACCACGCCATGTCTCACGGTGAGTTTTTAGAAAATGCCAATGTGCTTTTCTAATTTTAGGTTTTTAGTATTGAAGGTATAACATTCCTATAGTCAACATTGATATTAATCTACAAAAAAGGTTGTAATTCAGTCGCGATTATACCTAGCCAAGCATTTTACCTTGAGATAATTTCTCTGCCTTGAAACTATGGGGCTCACAGTTTTTCTTTTCATTCCCAGTTTCCCTGAAGATATTTATATGTGAGAAAAAAACAAGAGCAAAAATATACTTGGGTTCTTATTTGCACAAAATACCCACAAAATTAGGGCGAAACACAACACCAAGCATTCACTACCTCCCCCGCCTAACTGTCCATCAAGACACAAAAACTAGAACTGAGCAATTGAATCTTACATTTATATCTACATGACATTTAGGAAAATTGAAGACTGGAAGCTACACATACAAGTAAAACCAGTGATTAGAGACAATGAGATTCAGTCTAGAGGGGGAAAAAAAACCCAGCAATATTATTAAAGAGACACTGACAAGTTCTTCAGACCCAAAATATAGACTACACCAAAAAGCCAGCAGTTCTAGAATTCATCACAAATGTAAGCATGGGTTTCTTTTCACATCAATAAAAACATGTTTTCCCTCAATTGTTCATTATGTCAGAAACATTTGGAATTCACATATTTGAAATACAATTTTAAAATTCTCCCAAGTGCCATTTACTGAGCGGCAGGAGCTCAGAGCCATAGACAGTACAGGTTTGGGGGACTGTCAGTGGGAATTCAACTCTATCAGCAGCTATACGATCCTGACAATGTAATTTCTCTGAATTTCTGAGTCCACTTACATGAATGGGCTCCTTATTCTTATAACACATGGTTGTTGTGAGGCTTTAACGAGATATATTGCACAGTACCTGACAGATAGATGCCTCCAATAAATATTACCTATTAAATGACCTTAGAATAATTTCTTCCTTCAACTCAATAACTGTTTCAGTTCTACAATACGTTTAGTGTTGAGCCAACAAGGAGTGTTCCTCTCAGAAATACAAAGGCCAAAGGAGTTGAGATAAAGCTGAAGAGTTTTGAGAAAGGTATGATGTCAGACTTGGTACTAAATTGAGATAGGCTTAAAAAGCCAATGTGAAGGAGTATGAAAGAATCTGGTTAACAAGGAAGTGTATCCTGGGTGATTTATAACCCAAGAAGGAATGAGCTGGAGAGGAGACTTCAGGCTGCTTACAGGAGCATTGTGTCTGATTCAGAGAAAGTTATGAAAACCTGGTTGGATGCCTTGCCAATAGATGTGGCCAAGACTACAGAGAACAGCTTTGTCACTTCCTAGACTCGTATGGAAAGATGTGAACAGGACCACAATCTTGCTCTGAAGAAGTCAACACATATGTAATTCAAGGTAGGATAATAGGGAAATATAATCAAAGTTCATTGCAGTTCAAATTAAGAAGATATCCATTGTGTGGGGAGCTGAGGGGTAGTGAAATATATACAGGCAGAATCCAAAGAAGAAAAATGCCATTTAGTTGTGAACAACATTCTGATGAGGATAATGAGCACACTAAGAAAACACTCAGCCTTGTTTGCCAACAACTCTGCTGGCATTATTATTTTCTTTATTTCAAGATTAGTAAAAGATGAGAAGGCTCATAAAAATAGGGCAACTTCTTGATCTATGAAGATGTTGAGAGGGAGAATTACAGATGGCAAGGAGAACATGAACAAAAGCAAATAAGAGGAACTGAGCCATTTATTCAACAAAATTAGAGTGGCCTTGCCCGACTAGCACTCAAATTAAACAGAGGAGAGTAGTGGGAGATGAGTCAGGCAGAAAGGTTATAGAGAGCTTTGAACTCCAGATTTAATGTAGCTGGCAACAGAGAGTCATTGAAGATATCAACGAAATGAAGTGATAACATAAAGCTCCACTTTAAGAAGTTTGATATGACAGAAGACTATAGAATGCATTAGAGTGTAGGAAGAGAGCTATAAAGAGCTTAGAGGTTATTGGAAAAATGTGTCAAAGTAATAGTAATATTTCCCAGTTACCCTTGAAACCTTTCAAAGCAGAAAATTGACCTCAAAATAACTTTATTTTGTAGGCAGGCCTCCTGCATTTTTTATACAGTGTAGAACTGAAGAAGACAGAAACTCTGCATTTCTGGAATTATGGATATACTGGAGATACCTAGCTAAGAGGGAGAGAGACCCAGAATGGGGAATTTGAGATCAGATTGTTCTCTCACGGGCTGATGAACCTTCTCAGGTGTGAAGGGGATAAAATCTGCTTCTATCTTCTATTCTTTCATTTTACACTGGCAACTGACTAATGATAGGAAAAGAGAACCAAATGAATAAATTTTGGACCTTTACTCTGACCTTTGATTTCAACCTTGTGCACTGTAATGAGGATCAACATTACATCATCTCTGGAATTTTGTAATAAAGACCCTGTTACGGTTTAGATATTAGGTGTCTCCCAAAAGCTCATGTGTGAGACAATGCAAGAACATTCAGAGGTGAAATTATTAGGTTATTAGAGCCTTAACCCAGTCAATGATGGAGATTAACTGAGTTGTAACCAAAGGCAAGTGAGGTGTGGCTGGAGGAGGTAGGCATTGAGGGTTTGCCTTTGGGGTGCATATTTTGTTTCTGGCGAGTGAAATCTCTTTCTGCTTTCTGATCATGGTGTGAGTTGCTTCCCTCCGCCACACTCTTCCACCATGATGTTCAGCCTCACCTCAAGCCCCAAAGAATGAGAACAGCTGTCAATAGACTGAGACCTCTGAAACTGTGAGCCTTCAAATAAATGTTTCCTTCTCTAAAATTTTTCTTGTCAGGTCTTTTAGTCACACCAGTGGAAAAGCTGACTAAAACAGCCCCCATACCTCTCTACTAAGAGTCATAAGGAAGGAGAGAGAAGATTCTCAGAGAGAAGTGAGATAGAATTATGAGAGCAATGAGTGTCTAGAAAGAAAGATGCCTGAGGTATGATTGAAAAATACAGGTGAAGACATTCAAACATAAGCCTACAACTTAATATTACTGAAGCTTACCTCTGTTTATAGGAAGGTCCATGAGTTATGAATTTTTAGGTGAAAAGTCTTGGGAAACTCACATGAGATTGTTATGGAAGTACTTATTACCTGCTTGCTAGTTTTTACAACCCAAACTATGAAAAACCCTTAAATCTGTGGAAATACTAGATAATAAAAACCAAGAACCAGTAAGACTAAATGTCCCGTTTATGGGAGTATAGTTTGTCACCCATAAAGTGAGAGGAACACTTCAGACTCCACTGCAGTCCCCATACCTTTCCATTGCTCCAACACAGTCTCAGAGAAGGGCAGCATTCAAAGTAAAGATAGTCTGGACTAAAATTTTCCTGAATTCTCCAGTTCTTTTTGCCCATTCCCTCCCACTGGTGATAGATACAGGAAATTGTACAACTATAACAGAGTGAAGAACTTAGAAGCAAACAACTTCCTGAAGCTACAACCCTGAACTTTTGCATAAGAGCCTGGTTCTCCCCATTGGTCTTGTATTTTAGACCTAAATGACCTACATTACAACCAAATGTTTAAATGGACTCGTTTAACCTGTTAAACTCATGAAGTTGTCAGGTTGGGAGAAAATGAAAGAATCATGGATATGTTGAAGACTGGAAAAGTAGAAAGATAGCTAACCTTGGGAGTCAGCAACTTGGGATAAAAACCAGTCATGGTGTACCCATGTGTAAGACATTTAATCTCCCTGGCCTTAATTTCCTCATCTGTGAAATAAGAGAGATTGAACAAAAGAACTGGTGTACTCTTTTAAGATGGAACATTCCATGAGTCAAAACCTGTTAAAGAAATAGCCAGTAAATTGAGGCTCTAAAGGCAGATGGCCAAGCCGGCAGTGTCCAGAAAGTGACAGCTCCTTGGCTACCCAATTACACCTTTCAAAGAAAAATAGGAAGTACCCAACTGCTTCCAATTATAATATGCGCTGTGCTGGGGAAAGACAAAGTCAAATGTGTTAAAGGCCTAATGAGGTGTGTGGGAGCAACCTCCCTCTGCAGTTTGCAGCTTTTTCGCACTGTTAGTTCTCACTGCCCAGTCAGCAGACATGGAGGGAGAGTCAAGGGAAAAGAGAAGTTGTTTTCCAGCCCAAGAGGATGACACAAAAGAAACTATACCAATGCCTTGATTTTATTTTTTCAGAGAAAATTAACAAAGGATTCCTAAATATCATTTTGCTTTCAACATCAACATCCTAATATAAGAAATGCCAGATGTGTTGGAAACTGAGCTCTATCCATTTTGTAGAGGAGTAAGCAGTTTCGCCAAACTCCAGGAAATCCGGATGAAGCCCATATGGAATTGTCTCTGTTGCTGTCATCCAGACCGGAATCACACACATCAATACGTGGCTGGGCAAGGTGGAGCACTGGAAGGCACTCTAGGGTTCCTTGCATGGAGGTTCACCTGCTGCGAGGATTTTACCTTGCTTCTGCTGCTCACATGGTTAAAATCCCATCTAACTCTGAAAGTTTATTTATTGGTAAAAATATGCAAGTGAATTCTTGCTTATTAAATCCAGTAGGATTATCAGAATCATTTGTGAAAAAAAAGACTTGCTACAAATATTGAAAGTTCAGTTCTTGGGTATAATCACAATGTATTCTAAAATACGTTTTTTTCAGAGTACTCTTATTTTAAATTCTGAGATTATAGCATCCTTAGACTGGAAGAAGTGTCAAGAAATCTTTATCTGTCTCTAGATCAGTGTTTGTAAATATTTTTTGTTAAGGCCCTCTGTCCTCTTGGATACAGATGCCATAGTCATTCTTAGAAGCTAATGCTTTGTCCCACAGTTGCTAGAACTAATCCTACTGCAACTCCACGCTCCTCCATCTCTCTGTCAAGAGGGCTTTAACTGAATTAGAACATTTGGATAATCATATTGGAGCTTCAAAAAATTAAATTAATTGTATATTTTAATTGATAAGGTTTTCAAATAAATTACACTAAGTTCTATGATGAATTCTGATTGGACATTGTAAAGATTGTTTTGTATATTTGTGTTTGCAAGGTCAAACACAACCTCTCAGTGAGCACTGGGGTCTTGTTCACGTGGTGTAGTCAATGTCGAAAAGAGAGCTGATCCCCTTCTTCAATTGTACTTTAATAATACTCTGCTAAAATACTTAAATATTGTAGGATGTTATTTTTATACAAGGAGACAGAGTCTCAGATTTAAAGATATGACTAATGCAATTAAGACCTTTTATAACTTAATTTTGAAACATTTATGATCACTACTTAATCTAACTTTGCTTTTTTGTACCCAGACTCCAAACAATCCAAGAGTTTTCAACATGTGACATGAAGTTTGTATTCATTTATCTCAGCTTAATATGCTCATATGTTAATACACCCCCAGTGATACATTTTCATCATTTTCCAATTATTTGTGACTGCAATCTTTTAAATACAATATTATTATCACACAGGAAGGAGATAAAGTAGAATTCCAAACTCTTCCACCATCCTTACAATGCTGAAGAAAAAAATGTTGAACCACAGCTTTAGAACATATCACTCCACGCTGTTTATTTAAGGAATATTATTGATATTATGATATTATTTGACTTGGATCAGATGCAGAAGATGATGTGAATCTACTCCGAAGCTGAATCTTTGTATTTCAGACTTCTTTATTTTCCAAAATTTCCACTATTGTCCTCAAACCTCTTTATTCTATAAAGAGATGATAGATTTCTGAAGTGAGTGAAGAAGTCATCAACATTCTTCTGGCACAAGAAAATAAATTTATGGTTATTGTTCATATTTTTGCTCTTTCAGACCCAAACTACACCATGTCCAGGATGTAAAGCAACCCTGATTCTCCCTCTTTATCACTGCCCATACATTTTCCTGCTGTCTATGCCGTCTACATTATTCCAGCACATTATTCCAGTTAGCCTATGCCAATGGACTGAAATTGACACTTCAGAAAATATTGTTCAGTCCTGGCCACCAATACTCTTTAAGGTGCATTATTACATTACTGAGATTTTTAAGGATAACAAATGGTATTGAAATTGTTCCTAAAAGTCACAGGAAAAGGTCAGAGAAAGAATTCTTCGATAAGTGACTTTAATTAGTGAAATCCAAAAGCCAGAAAAGAGGAGCTGATATAATCTTTGGTTTGGGGTTTTTTTTCCTGTTTTTATTTTTTTTTAATGATGAGCATCTTTTAAATTTTTTTTTTTAGTTTTTACAGACTGCATTTGGATTCATTGTACACAAATGGGGTGCAACTTATCATTTCTATGGTTATAAACAGTGTAGATTCACACCATTCCTGTAATCATACATGTACATAGGGTAATAATGTCTGTCTCAGTTCACTATCTTTCCTTCCCCCACCTTCTCGCACCCATTTCCCCATGCACAAAGTTCCTCCATTCTTCTCTTACCACCCCCTACCCCTCCCTCATTATGTATCAGCATCTACTTACCAGAGAAAACATTCAACCTTTGGTTTTGGGGGCTTGGCTTATTTCACTTACCATGATATTCTCCAACTCCACCCATTTACCAGCAAATGCCATAATTTTATTCTTCTTTATGGATGAATAATATTCCATTGTGTATATATACCACAGTTTCTTTATCCACTCATCAATTGAAGGGCATCTAGTTTGTTTCCACAAGCTAGCTATTAGAAATTGAGCAGCTATGAACATTGATGTGGCTGCTTTATTGTAGTATGCTGATTTTAAGTCCTTTGGTATAAACCAAGGTGTGGGATAGCTGGGTCAAATGGTGGCCAGGAATAGCCAAAATAATCCTGGGCAGGAAGAGTGATATGGGAGGTATCACAATCCAGGCCTTAACCTCTTCCATAGAGCAATAGTAACAAAAAATGGCATGGTATTGGCACCAAAATAGACAGGTAGACCAGTGGTACAAAATAGAAGACACAGAGACAAACTCACATAAGTACAGTTATCTCAAAGTTGCCAAAAACATACAATGGAGAAAAGATAGCCTCTTCAACAAATGGTACTGGTAAAATTGGAAATCCATATGCAGTAAAATGAAATTATATCCCCATCTCCCACCCTGTACAAAACTCAACTCAAAATGTATCAAGTATCTAGGAATTAGACCTGAGATCCTTCACCTAACAGAAGAAAATGTAGGCCCAAATCTTCATCATGCTGTCTTAGGACCAGACTTTCTTAACAAGACCCCCAAAGCACAAGAAATAAAAGCAAGAATCAATAAGTAGGATGGATTCAAACTAAAAAGTTTTTTCTCATCAAAGGAAACAATTGATAATGTGAAAAGAGAGCCCACAGAGTGGAGAAAAATCTTTTCCACATGCACTTCAGACAGAGCACTAATCTCCAAAATTTATAAATAACTTAAAAATCTTTACACCAAAAATACAAAGCATCCAATCAATAAATGGGCTAAGGAACTGGGCAGACACTTCACAGAAGAAGATACACAGATTATCAACAAATATATGAAAAAGTGCTCATCATTGCTAGTTATTAGAGAAATGCAATTAAAACCACCCTAAGATTTCATCTAACTCCAATTAGAATGGCTATTATCAAGAATGCAAGCAATAATCAATGTTGGCGTGGATGTGGGAAAAGGGCACACTTGTATCTTGCTGGTGGAGTTGTAAATTGGTGCAGCCACTCTGGAAAGCAGTATGGAGATTCCTCTGTTTTGTTTTTTTTCACTTGTGGTCCAAACTTTCATCAATCAGTAGTTGATCTCTTTGGTGGCATTATTGAGAAGGCTTCAGAGGTCCTATGTGAAAAATAACCTTTCCCAAATTTTCATGAACGTAAAATTCCACTGTGACAGTTAGGAGAAAAATAACTGTTGTTAACTGAGACCATTATAAAAAGATGAGCCTGAGATACCTTAAGATTTTGACATTCCATAATCATATCATTATACCATGTAGAGAAAAAGGGTATCTGAGAGTGAGTGTTGATTGTGGAAATGGAGTACAAGGGCTTTGGTTCCTGAGACAAATTGAATGAAAAAGGTACAGAAAGAAAATTAAAATATAGGACTCAGTATCCAAAACACCTCTGTCAATTTCACATTTCATCTAGGTCCAGCCTTTCCCCAATAGATGGAAATGATTAAATACCACAAATCCCATAAATAAGTCCATAGTATTTTAGAAAAAAACTGAGAAGAAATTTAGCACCCAAATTCTGATATTAATTTCAAAGATTTGCTTCATGATGATTACTATGAATTCAAACCCAAGACCAATAAAAAAAAAAATTAGAGAAAAAAGGTTTAAATTATTACTATAGTCAATTCTGGAGCTTGCAGATTTAATTCCAAGTGAATAAAGCCAACAGAAAGCCAAGCAGAAATTTTAAAATGTCTCAAGCTTATTCCCTCGGAATATGATGTTTTTCCTCACCCCTCATCACCAGAGTTGTTTCTGACCTCAATTTAATTTAGCAGTGAGGATGAGTCTCTAATCCCTGAAGAATTACCCTGAACTCCACCAGACCTCATTGTATTCCCTTAAATCAGCTTTATTTCCACTGGCACATTACACATCTATCAACTATGAACTTGAACTAGCCACTGCTGCTACAGAGAAGGGGTTCCAAGTCCTTCCCCACCCCCATTTCATCCCTGACCAACCAATTGAGAAAAATCAATTAAATATCATTTACACCTATTTTCAAAAATAAAATTCCAAGTATTTCCAGTTTCAGTCTCTCTATATTCATTACCACACTCAGTATTTATTGGCCAGAATACAGCAACAGGGTCATTCGTTAAGTGCCTGGTGGTGTCATCTGCCTCAGTGACTATTGCAGAATTCTTCTGCAGTAATTTTTAAAAGTATGGACAAATAAGATGAAGGGAAATGCCTAGAGTAGGTGGGTGCTTAATAGTGACTTCTTATTCTTCCAATGCAGATTCAATGGGCACCTAATGAACGGGGTGATTTCATCTGCGGGTGAGATTACTATGAAAGTGCTATCATTCTGTCATGAATAATTGATCATCACACTGTTCAATGTTTTTTCCTAAAAACAACAGATGTGATAAACAATGCAACACATGTGACAAAGAGGCAGCTTATACTTTTGTATTTTACTGCCTATTATTTTACCATTTGTGAAGATGCCGTGGGCAAAGTCACCCAGCCCCGGCATGAGCGTGCAAACTGCATGGAAAGGAAAAGATAATGATGAAGTGATTTAACCCTGACTATGCAGTGGTCCCTTTGGGTGTTGTGGGAAAGCCTGTTTCTAAGAGAATGCACAGACCGGGGGGGCTTTCTGGAAATGAGTAGTTAGCAGTTCCTTTTGGTCCTTCTTCCCTTCTATTTCAGCTTTCTTCTTATAGGTGATGTCTGTCCTATGTGCCCCGAGATCCCATGCACCTATGTGACTATCAGTCTACTGCAAGCCTCCAGCCCTTGCCCAGGTGAGGCAGTGTGTTCGAAATTTACATTGCTTTCTTTTTACCAATTAAAACCTTACTCTCTCTCTTTTCTCTATTGTGCTATTAGTAGAAAAGTAATATGATTAGAATAAACCAAATTAAACCCAGCATCATGATAGGGACAAAGTTTCTATTGACCTAGGTAATTGGTGGAATGTTTTTTGGCTAGAAATTGAAACAATGGGGCCAAAAGTCCGTAAGTTTCATTAAATTCATTAAATTCCCCTAACGTACCCATTTCTGATGTCTCCTGAAAATCACACCACACATCAGAAGAAACCAGATTCCTAACAAGTGGAAGCTGTAGGTGAAAATCTTTAAAGATATATAAGCCTAGATAGTTTTCATTTATTTCTATAAATAAAGATGGAAAAAAAAGATAAGGCATAAAAGAAGATGAAAACATAATATTAAAAGATGTAATTCTTAGAGCTGCTGGCAAAGAATGGAAACCATTTAAAAGATCCAGGAAGAAATAATGAAAAGTTTCATTCTTTTTTGAATTTTTGAATTTGTGATTTGACAGAAGTAGGACCACTTTATCCGCCATCCCTCACTCAGTGAGGTGAAAACTGCATTCCAGACAGGTGCAGTCAAAAACAAAGGGCTGGTGCTCACACCAGCCTCCAACTAGGGCTAGCTTCCAGGAAGAAGCAAGATACCAGTTTTTCTCAGCCTTCCACCACCTCTCTATTGCTGAGGCAAAGTCCTGGGCAAATGTGACTTGCATATTGGATCCCTCTTCTTTCGTCCAGCCTCTTTCATGGAAGGAGACTGTACCATGAGGGGACCATCACTGAGAATGCTGAGACATTCACTGATCACCCTTCCCCTGGCTCATGGAATGTTGGTTCTTTGCTCAGAGAGGTTAGCTAGGAGGACCTGAGGCCAATGCCCTCCCTCTACCTAGCCTTCATATCTTCAAGTAGAGATGTCACTCAGAAATAAACTTGCCCTCATCACCACTATCAACTCTGGCACTATGGCTAGGGGAAAAGTAGACTAAAACACAGGCAGTTCCCAATCATTTTGGAAAGAAACTGACTTATTTGCAACACAACAAAGAGAAGTTCAAGCCTAAGGGAGCCATTGAAAACAGTGGAGGTTGTAGTGAATAGCAGTTGGGAGGAAACTGTGAGACTCACTGATAAACTAAACTAGTTTAGTTTACTAGAGAACCAGGGAAGGAGACAGCTGGAAGAACTCCTCCTGTCGTCAGAAAAAATATATATTTATCTCAAATATATATATAAAATATGTATTTATCTCAAATGCTGACCTGGAAGCTATTCCATCAAAGAATTCTGAACGATATTAGAGCAGTTTATAGAGCAAGTTAAGTTCCAGAGTATTGTTGAAAATCATAAGACAAATGATAGACTAGTAATGGGGCTTAACAGCTGGATAAGGCCAGGAAAAATAACAGCAAAAGAGAACCCTGACAAAGCCATTGTAACTCCAGAGCAACGATGGGCATAACCAAGATGTTGTCTGGAGAGGAACAATTTCAAAGGCCTTCACTATTGGGTGAAATAAGCTTCACTAAAATCATCCAGCCAATTGCCAGACACATAAACTACAATGGCAAGCCCTGGAAGCAGGGTGTGTGTGTGTGTGTGTGTGTGTGTGTGTGTGTGGTATCCAGAGTTGCTATATCATCAAAAATGTAAAATTCCCAGCAAAAGTTACAAAATGTTTGAAGAAGCGTGGCTCATACACTTCTGAGGAGTTGGCAGGAGGAAAAAGCAGGCATCAGAAATTTCTGGTGAGAGTGACCAAATGTCAGATTTGACCAAAAATGTTTCAAGGTAGCCATTTCAATATGTACGAAAAAATTAAGGAAAAAAATGGATAAGGAGGTAAAAAGAGATATAATAACAATGTGCTGTCAAAGGAGAATATGAATAAAGAGATAAAATTTATAGGAAAGGATAAAATGGAAATTCTGGTATTGAAATGTATAAGAACTGAAATAAAAAATTTACTAGAGGGAATCAACAGTAAATTTGAACTGACATAAGAAAGAAATTTCCCAGGCTCAAAGCTAGTGACTCCAAGCAGCAATTCAACACACACACACACACACACACACACACACACACACACACAAATATTAGTGAAAGTTACTGTATCATTATGAATGTCAACATGTATGCATATTTATTTCCCTTTCCACTCTTAAGTGATTGAAAAAGCAAATGTGTAAAACAACATGTATTGTGTTAGCTTGTCATCACTGTGACTGAAATACTTGACAAGAACAACTTAGAGAAGGAAAAGTTTATTTTGGCCTCACAGTTTAGAAGGTTTCAGTCCATGATTAGCTGACTTCATTGGTCTGGGCCTGAGGTGAGGCAGAACACCATAGCAGAAGGAAATTTTTTTTAGCTCATGGCATCCAGGAAGCAGACAGAAAGAGAGATTGCGTGAAGAGACAGGCACAAAATATAATTCCCAAGGACATGCCCCCAGTGACCTCCTTCCATCAACCAGGCCCTACCTGACTATAGTTGCTGCCCAGTAATCCATTCAAATTATTAATAATCCACCAATGAAGTTAAAGCTCTCATAATCTAATGAATTCCCCACTGACATTCTTTCATGCCACATGAGCTCTCCAGGAGACATCTCATATCCAATCTATAACATGCGTCTAATGTAGTAGGCCAATAACAATAAAAAAGTTACAATATATTTGAATTTCTCCATTCAAAAATGCTTGCTTAATAAGAAAGCAATAAAGAAGGAATATAAGAATAACAAAGATATGAAACACAAAAATAAAATGTCAAATGCAGGTAGAAATTCAAGTACATGAAAAATAGCAATATATGTGAAAATATCTAAAAGCCCAGGGAAAAGACAGGGAATTTCTATACTCCACAAAAAGCAAGCAAACCAGAAGATTCAATTGTATGTTATCTACAGGACACATAATTTAGATTACAAAACACAAACAGATTGATAATAAATTTAAAAGACAGGTTAGGCAAATAGTTATCATGGTAAAACCTGAGTAGCTCTAATAATATCAGATACAATGTGCTTGAAAGCAACAAAAGCAAATTATAAGATGTGAAGAAGGACACTTCACAGTGACAGAAATGTTTATCCATCCTAAAATCATAGCAATTATGCACATAACAACAGAGTACAAAAAAACATGAAGCAGGAATTTGAAGAATTGGCAGAAAAATAGAAAATGCAGAAATAGTATTTGGAGATTTCAATACCCACTTCCAACACTGGAGAATCAAACCAAGCAGATCAAGAAGGAAATAAGACACTTGAACAATACAAAGCAAATAGATCTAACAGGCATTGACAGAACACTATTAACAACCGCAAAATACACATTCTTCTCGAGTACCCATAGCACATTTTCTGGAATAGGGCATATGCTAGGCCATAAAACAATTCTCAGTACAGTGTTTAAAATTGAAAACATAATGCAATGAAATTAGGAACGAATATCAGAAGAAATTTACAAAGTCACCAATATGTGGAATTAGAAAACACATTCCTAAATAAAATACCAGGAAATGGGGAAATCAAAGAAGATATCTGGAGAGAAATTAGAAAACATTTGAAATAAAAATAATGACACAACATACCAAAGCTATGGAATGCAGCTAAAACAGTGCCTAGAGGAAAAGTTATAGTTGCAAATTCCTTTATTTATTAAAGAAGATTTTGATTCTTTTATTTATTAAAGATCTCAACATTCCTATATTTATTAAAAAAGATCTAAACTTTCATATTAAGGCAGTGACAAAAGGAGACCTTTTTCATTTTTCAATAAATTAAGTGAGAGCAGGAGTAAGGAAATAAAAAAATTAGTGAATAAACCAATGAGACAATATAGAAAAATAATTTTAAAGATCAATGAAACCAAAAGCAACCTAATTGAATACTTCCCTAGGGAAACACATCTTTCCTTTCATTCTGTTTTCTCAAATGAAAAGTGAAAATTATGAGCGTCAATTTCATAACTTCTGTGAAAATTAAACATTACACATTTCGAAGAGTATATGGACCATTGAATATAAATACAAAGAAAATATTTCTACTATTCCTCCAATAATAATAGTTAAGAAGTGCTGAATAAAGTCTATGTCTCATGTGCAGGTTATCTCTGATTGTGAACTACAGTGAGATTTTGTCGTCATCTGATCCTGGTCTCAAGCCTCAGAGTTTGGCCCTGCACTGTTTAATAATGTCAAATGATTAAATAAACATTGAAAATAATCCTGAGTCAAATTTTAAAATGCTACATTGTTCTAGCATGTACTTAATATATTACATGATCAGGTTCAACTGTTTCCAACAGACTGGATGACATACTTAATATAAGAGGATAAGATGTTATTTTTGAAGCACAATCATATACTAGAAATTTGGCCACAATCTGCCACAGGAGAAGTGTCCAATATGTTGGCTGTTGTATGGGTGTGGCTTCTGTCTTGATGATCAGCAGTGAAATCTGGGCAACTTGCTTTACTGTTTCTTCACCCATAAAAATAGGTGTAACCAGAAGAGCAAATAAGCTCCCTCAGTTTCTGGTAGTGGTTATATAGAAGTTGCTTTCCTTCTGACAGAAAACAGTAGCTATAATAATAAGAACTGTACCTGTCATGATTATTTTCAGCTGCAAATAACAAACTTCACTAATACAACTAAAACCCACAAGTTGTATGCATATATGCCTCACTGAATTCCAGAAGCAGTTCTCAATCTCAATTACATTGTTATGGACATTGGACTCCTTCTATCTGCCTGCCATCCCTTAGCAGGTGATTTTCTTCTTCTGCAAGAAGGCAGAAGATGCTTGCTGCATCTCCGGAGAGGCAGGAGGAGAAGCATGCCATCCACGTCTGCTCATTTCCAAAAGCTTACACAGGGGGACCCAGTGAGTTACCCCTATGGTGAACTGGAAAAAGCTTCATCACCAGACCACCAACTACAGGGCGAGACAGCAGTTCTATCCGCCAACTAGCAATGAGTTCTTTAGTATTTAGTAGTGCTAAGCATTTAATGTAGTTAATTAATTTAATTCTTCCAACAACCCTTTTTTACAGACTCAGACAGTTCAAGCTATTTGTCACCCACCACCCTCAGAAAAATTGCAAGTAGTTATATTGCTTTTGATCAAATTCAAAAGTGTCTCCTTCTTAATTACTAAAAGGAAATTTTCCTCTTTGCTGAGCCAGTTTTACATCAAGGTTCATGTCTTGGTGATTAGGACTGAGAGTATATTTCTGTACTCATTGGCATCTGTAGCTTGGGAGCCTTTGTGAAGAATACAACCTGAGCAGCCATACTTGAAGGCCTGAGACACCCAGCTAAGGGAGGGTGAAGCTGAAATTCACATAGGAAGTTGAACACTAAAATCACCCTTTTAATCAACACATTTCAGTTGCCATCTGAGGTTGCTTATGAGAAAAGGAGCGTGGTACTCTTCCTGAGAATGTTGGCCTAACAAACATAACAATAGCACCTTTGCAAGCTACATGTGTTCCAGTGAGTGTTGCCTTCTTTTATAATCTGGGGACAGCCTCTGCTACCTCTGGGCTAATATAACTCTATTTGGAAGCTGTAGTGGAAGCCTTCAAGGGGAAGAGAAGCCAAGCCTGAAGAGGTATGGCATGAATCCACACCAGAGATGTATTCCAGGGTGATGGTTTCCTACCAGGGTGACAATCACAGAAATGGGTCTCAGTTCTGTATCTAAGCCACTACAGAAGAGGAGCAGAGAAAAAAAAAAACCTTTCATAGGCACAGAGGATGAAGGAAATGATTTTGCGGCAGAGCCAATATTCAGAGCGCAAAATGACAAGACCATAAACTGCTCAGGGACTCACAACACATTTTAAGGAAGGCATTGAATCTCCTGCAGATCTTGTAATGAGGAGATCAATCCATTACAAAAGTGCACGAATGCATTTCCAAGGATAGGTGACACAAATGACATCTGGGTGACCTAGATGTAACAGTGATGCTTATGCCTAGGATTACTTTGCTCATCAGGCAATGTTATGGTACTTAAAGTGCTCTGTAAACAGTAAACTTTTAAATAGGTGTTAATTACCATTGCTACTTTCATTGTTGTCTTTATTGTTATTAATCTGCAAACATTTTGTTCAGAGCTTTGCATATTATAAATCTGTACACTTATTGACCTGTATAACTACACAATTTCCAAAAGGAAAAACTGACCTGTTTACTCAGGTTAGACCTCCCTCTCCAATTTCCAGGCCCTGGAGAAGAAGCAAAAATTGACAGTATAGACAATTCCTTGGAGATGAAACTTGGTGAGGGACAGCCAGTAAACAACACAAAAGGAGGCCTGCTGAGCTGCTCCAAGAGGCTCACTCGGTCTGTTTACAAGAAGAGCATGCATCCTGATTGTAATAAGTGAGCTTGGAGGGCTAGACAGGCTCTTTAATCTCAGAAATGACACTGTGAACTCCAGTTCACCTGCTCGATTTATTTACATTGCTTTTGCCCGCTAACAAATCCAACTCTCCATCAGATTAATCAACATTTATCAGCCAGCGGCGGAAGCATCATTTCATAACGTAAGTAAAATAGAGAGGGAGTGAAATGGAATAGAGGGAGAATAAAACTCCCATTACTCTGTGGCTATTTTATTCTCTATGTATTTTATTCACATAATGAATGATGTACTTCTGACTTTAACAGCATAGCAACCCTGGGTTCTGTTGGTTTAATGCTTTCCCGCCAGGGACTCTGTAATTCAGTATAATATGCATAGCAGGATAAAGGAGAAGAATGATCAGGTTCAAGTTTTGGGGCTTAAGACTTCCCAAGGAAACTAAAGATGGATTAAACACCAAGTTTTCCAGAACCTAGTGGTACTAATTCAAATAATATCAATGATCAATAAAATAATTTGCCTATATGGTATCAATGGCCATCAGTACAAATTATTCATTCATTCACACTTCAACAATTATTGAGCACCAACTAGATACTACAAACTATTCTGGGTAATAAAGAGAAAACCATGAATAGAGCAAAATTCCTGATCTCTCCCTCTCCCTGCTGGGAGTTTACGTTAGAGGGAGTTACAGATCATAGGACATAAACTCATGCATTCTTTGTTTTTCAAACAAAACATTGATAATACCTAGATTACTGATATTTTTATGATTTTGGTAATACCGTTGATAAAATGTTTGGTAGTCTGTTAGTTGGTCAATACTGACTGAGCAAGTAACAAACTTTCAAAAACCTGATTTGTTTTATTTGTTTGACATTTTGGTTGAAGTACAACACACAGACAAGAGCACAATTCATAAATGACTCAGTGTATCATCACAAAGTGGAGCAAGAAATTGAATATTATCAACGTGCGGGGGCACATTTCCTGGTCTCTCAAAACCACAGCTTTTCCTACCTCCCTGGAATTAAACTCTCTCCTGATTTATAACAACCCACATCAGTTTTTCTTATATTTAGAAGGTGATTGATATGAGAGTCATCCTTTTTTGGATACAGCAATATCAGTTTATTTTCAATTCTGTTTAGATGTCAGTTATAAATATGCCAGATTTATTTATCGCTTACATTCTTGATAAACATTAGGAATGTTTCACATTTGGAGATGTTAAGCATTGTGCTACTATGAACCAGCTTGTACTTGTCTGTTGTTATACATGGATACACTTTCTGTTCCTTTCCAACAGAAATGTTGCTGGGTCTTAACAGGCATGGATATGTTCAGATTTAAAAGAAAATGTCAACATTTTTTTCAGAGTGAATGTAACAATTGACCTTCCACCAGCCATCGTGGTAGGTATGGTAGTGATGCCTCATTAGATTTCTAGTTTGATTTTTCTGTTGACTAAATTCATAGAGCACTGTGTCATGTGCTCATTGACCACTTACTTACCTTTTCCTTATGTAGTACTTGATTTTTTTGCCCAGTTGTTTTCTATCTTTGCCTTTTTGATTGAAAGAAGTTCTTTAAATATTTTGTATACGTGTGTTCTAAAATAACTCTGATCCTTTGACTTTTACATTCTCTTAAACTTTCTTTCAATAATTAAAAATTCTCAACTTTAATTCAGCTTATGTTGGTGATCTTTCATCTATAATTAGAGTTTGTTATGACCTGTTTGAGAAATCTTTATTTTTTCCAAGTATAAGGTTATTTTCATGTATTATCATTCAAAGGATTATTTTTGCCTTTCTCATTTCAGTTTGCAACAGTCTATTGGAAATTATTTTTTGTTAATATGTAGCAACCTTCCAGTCTCTGTATTTTTTTCATTTGTTATGACTATCTAGTTGGACCAACACGATTTATGGAAAGAATATCTTGGGTTTGCAGCACTAGTTTTCTTGTAAGAGTTGCATGTTGTCAGTTCATTTATGTGTGGGCTGTTTCTTATCACTCTATTCTATCCACCACATTATTTGCCTTCTCATCAATACCAGTTTTAACTGAAAAATTTACTAAGTTTTCTTGCATCATGAACTATTTCTGTTTTTTAAAGTTTTCTTAATACTTCTTACTGCTTTGATCATGTTTTTAAATAAACTTTATTTCCTGGATAACTTTTAAGTTCATAGAAAATTTGAGAAAAATACAGATTTTCTACACACTTTCTTCACAAAGGTGTGTGTTACAGTTTGAATTCCATATGTATCCCAGAGACTCATGTGCTAAAGGCTTGGTCCCCACGGCATGACTCTTCAGAGTGGAAGTATTAGAAAGTGATTAGACCACAATAGTACTAACCTCATCAATGGGCTTATCTATCCATCCATCTGAATGGACTGTTAGTAGGTGGTGGAAATTATAGGAGGTCAAACCCAGTTGAAGGTAGTTGGTCCTTGGGGGTGTGCTCCTGGGGACTATGTCTTGTCCCTGGCCCCTTCCTCTCCATTTCTACATTCTGGTCACTGTGAGGTGAGCATCTTTGCTCCACTACACACTCTCCTTCATGATGCTCTGCCTCACCCCAGGCCCATAGCAATGGAGCCAGCCAACTATGGACTGAAACCATGAGCCAAACTAAATATTTCCTCCTAGAAGTTGATTTTACCAGATATTTTGTCACAGTGACAAAAAAAAAAAATTACTAACATCATCACAGTGATCAAAAAAATGCCTCCTCCACCTTCCAAATTACCTGTCACAGGGGTGCACTTCTTACAATTGATGAACCTACACTGACACATTATTATTACCCAAGTGCACAGTTGAGGTCATAGTTCACTGTTGGAAAGTGTATTCTATGGGTTTTAATAAACAGGTAATAATATGTCACTACCATTATAGTGACATGTAGAGTAGTTTCACTACACTAAAATACTCTGTTTTCTTCCTATTCATTTCTCCATCTCCTCTTAACCCCTTCCAACCCTTGATCTTGTATTTCTTCCATAGTTTTGCCTTTTCCAGAATGTCACACAATTAGAATCATGCAATATGTAGCCTTTTCAAATTGGCTCCTTTCACTAAGTAATATGCATTTAAGTTTCTTCCACATCTTTTCATTGCTGGATGGTGCAGTTATTTTTATCACTGCATAATATCCCATTGTGTGGTTGATCTACATTGAATCTCTATCTCTCTGTTCACCTACTTGAGAACATCTTGGTTGTTTTCAGGTTGTGACAATTATGAACTAAGCTGCTGTCAACATCCATGTGCAGGTTTTTGTGTGAACATAAGTTTTCAACTCCTTTGGGTAAATACCAAGGAACACAATTGCTGTATCATATTGTAAGATTATGCTTACTTTGAAAAGAATCTGCCAAAATATCTTCTAAAGTTATGGTATCATTTTTATTCTCACCAACAAGAATGAAAATTCTTGTTGTTCCACATTCTTGCCAGTTTGTGAATGCATGTGTGTGTTGTCAGTGTTTTGAAATTTGTGTATTCTAATAGGTGCATAATATTATCACATTAATGTTTTGACTTACAATTTCTGAATGACATAGATGTTAAGCATATTTCTTATGCTTATTTGCCATCTTTATGCTTCTTTGGTGAAGTGTCAGCTTGTCTTTTGTTCTTTCTGTATCAAGTTGGTCTTGCTTTTTATTGTTGAATTTTAAGCTTCAACAAGTATTTTACTTAACAGTCCTTTACCAAATATGTCATTTCAAAATATTTTCTCACAGTCTGTGGTTTATCTTCTTAACACTATTTACAGTCTTTCACAGAGCAGAACATTTAATTTAATGAAGTCTAGCTATTCAATTCTATCTTCATGCCTTGTAGCCTGGGTGTATCTAAAAACCCATTATCATACCCGAGGGTCATCTTTGTTTTCTCCTGCATTTTCTCTAAGAGTTTTATAGTTTTGCATATGGAACTAAGGTACATGATCCATTTTGAGTTACTTTTGTGAGTGATGAACAATCTGTGTTCAGATTCATTTTATTTTGCTTGTCTATGCCTAATGGAAAAGACTATCTTTGCTCCATTGAACTACCTGTGATCCTATGTCAAAGCATCAATTGACAATATATATGTAGATCTACTTCTGGGCTCTCTATTGTGTTCCATTGATCTGTTTGTCTTTTTTTTAATTTTCTAATGCACTGTCCTGATTACTGAATTTTAATAATAAGTTTTAAAGTTAGATAGCTTCAGTCCTAAGGCTTCATTCTTTGGCTTCAATATTGTTTTGGCTACTCTTGGTTTTTTGCCTGTGCATAAAACTTTAGAATCAGTTTGCTGACCACAAATAACAATTTTAGAATTGTTGCTAAAATTCTGTTAAATCTATAGGTTAAGAAGAATTGACATCTCAATAATGTTGGGTCCTTCTATCCATGAATGTGGAATGTTTCTCCATTTATTTAGCTCTTTGATTTTGTTGATCAGAGTTTCAAAGCTTCCTTCATATAATTCTTGTATTTTGTTAGATTTATACCTCAATATTTCATTTGGGGGGCACAGTGAACTTAAAATGGTGTTATTTTTCATTTCAAAGTTCACTTGTTCATTTCTGGATATAGGAAAACAATTGACTTTTCTCTGTGTAATAGATGAACTTATATTTTAAACATTTTTTTGCCTCTCATGTCAACTCAGTTTATTTGTTAATATTTTCAACTGATAATAATTGTGTATATTCATGTGGTACAGTGTGACATTTTAATACATGTACACAATGTGTAAAGATCAGATCAGAGTTACTGGCATCTCAAATATTCACTATCTATCTCTGTTGGGAACTCTTAAAACTGAACTTGGGGCCTCACCACATGCTGTGCTAAGCACACACTCTACCACAGAGTTATGTCCCCAGCCCCTTTTCTTCGTTTATCTTAGTGCTTGAGCTAGGACTCCTAGTACAATGTTGAAGGAGTGCTGAATTTTATTGTGAATGGATGTTGGATTTTGCCAAATGCTTTTTCCGCACCTATTCTCATAATTATGTGGTTCTTCTTTAGTTTATTGCAATGATAAATCACATAAATTTATTTACAAATGTACCACCCTTGAATACCTACAATGACTCTTTCTTGGTCATGGTATGTGGTTCTTATAGATTATTGAATTTGATTTGATGGTGTTTTATCAAGTGTTTTTGCACTTGTATTCATGAAAGATATTAGTGTAGTTTTCAGTTTTTGTCCTGTCCTTGTCTGGTGTTGATTTTGGGGTGTTGCTGGTCTTTGCACAATAAGAAATATCACTTCTCTATCTTATGGAAGAGATTGTAGAGAATTGGTACAATTATTTCCTTAAAGTTTGGTAGAATTCAGCAGGAAACTCATCTGGTCTGATGATTTCTGTTATAGAAGATTATTGTTGTTTCATTTTCTTTCATGGATATTGTTCTATCAAGATTATTCTCTTCTTGTATGAGGTTTGGCAGACGGTGTCTTTGAAAGAATTGAACCATTTCATCTGCTCTGTCAAATACATAGGCATAGAATTTGTTCATAATATTCATTTATTATCCTTTTAATGTCCGTAGAATCTGTAGTGATGGTCCTTCTTTCAATTCTAGTATGAATAATTCATATCTTCTCTCTTTTCTTGTTTAGCCTGCCTAGAGGCTTATTGGTTTTATTGATTCAAAAAATGAGATTTGGTTTTGTTGATTTTCTGTTTCCACTTTCATTTATTTCTACCATAATTTTTATTATTTCTTATATGCTGTCTGCCTTGGAATTAATTGCCATTTTTCCTAGTTTTCTAAGGTAGAAATATAAATTATTATTTTAAATCTTTGCTTTTTTCTAGTATATGCCTTCAATGCTATAAATTTTCCTCTACGGACTCCTTTCACTGCATAACACAAATTTTGATGTTTTGTTTTCATTTTTCATTTTTTTAAATTTTATCTCAAGATCTCTTCTTGGACCCATTTGTTATTTGGAAGTATGCTGCTTAATTTGCAACTATTTGGGGATTTGCCAGGTTTATTGCTCTGTTTGATTTCAAGTTTAATTCCATTGTGGTCTCAGATGAGACATTGTATGATTTCTATCCCCTTAAATTTGTTAAGGTGTGCTTTATGGGCCAGGATGTGATCTACCTTGCTGAATGTTCCATGTGAGTTTGGAACTGTACTGCTAGTACACTCTATGCATTGTGTTGGTCACCTTTCCTTTGCTGGGAACCAAATACCTGACCACACAACTTAGAGAAGAAAAATTTATTTTGAGTCCATGAATTCAGAGATTCAGTCCATGGAGAGCTAACTCCATTGCTTTGGGTCCGAGTTTTGGCAGAACACCATGGTGACAGAGCATGAAGGAGGAAAATTGATCAGCTCATGCAGACAAGAAACAGAGAAAGCGAAAGAGAAGACAGAGGGTATGAGATAAAATCTCCAAGGGCAAGCCCACAATGACCTACCTCCTCTAGCCATATCCCACCTGCCTACACTTAGCACCTCGTACAATAGTCCCTTCAAATTATTAATCCACCAAATGGATCAATTCACTGAGTAGAAATAGCTCCACAATCTAACACTTTTACCTCTGAACATTCTGCATTAAAAGGAGATGTTGAAGAACATCTCATATTCAGACCATCACATGCATTTCTGTATTTAAAGTGTATTTCCTTTACACAAAATATAGTTAGATCTAAGTTTTTTTTTTCTATCCACTCTGAAACTCTGTCTTTTTATTGATAAATTAGAACATTGGAATTTAAAGTAATTATTGCAATTGTGGAAATGCTTACATATTTATTGCCATTTTCTATTTATTGCTCTTATTCTTTGTTCTTATTTTGTCTTCCACTCTTTCACTGTCTTTTGTGATTATTCTGGGGTTTGGCTATGATGTGTCCCTCAGTAAGCCCATAAGATAAATTACACAGGAATGTTTACAGGTGAAATGATCAGATTATGAGAACTGTAATTTAATCAGCAGATTAATCCACTTGATAGGTAGTTTTAAAAGACTCTTGCACTGGATGATAACTGGAGGAAGTAGGTTACTGGGAGTGTGCCTTTGTGGTTGATATTTTGTCTTTGGCATGGTCTCTCTCTCTCTCTCTCTCTCTCTCTCACCTTCCCTTCCCCCCCTCCCTCTCTCTCCTCCTCCCTTTCTCTCCCTACTGATTCCTGGCTGCCATGAACTAAGCAGCTTTCCTCCACCATGTCTTTCCACCATGATGATCTGCCTCACCTCAGGCCTAGGGCAATGGAGCTGTCTGAGTATGACTATGGACTCAACTTCTGAAACCATGAGACTTCCATAAACTTTTCATTCTCCATATTTTGGGCCATATTTTGGTCACAGCAATAAAATGTGGCTGAAAACAGTGATATTGAGCATGCTATATGATTGTATTTTCTCTCCTTCCTTGGCATGTAAATTATACTTCTTTTGTACTAGAATTTGTAAAATATGTTCACAACTTATCCAAGTCCACTTTCAAATAACACTACACTACTTCACAGAGAGTTTAAGTACTTTATAATAACAAAACATTCCTTATTTTCCCTACTATCCATCATATCACTGCTATCATTCATTTTACTTAAACCTATACAAATATAGACAGCAACATATCTATGTGTATATAAATCTGTCACATAGATCAGTGTGCATGTATATTCAGAGGCATTGTTGCTCTTACCTCTTTGAGAAAACCTGTTAACTCAATTAAAAAGAAAAAGTGTTTATTTCACTTTCACGTATTCCTTCTCTGATACACTTCTGTTCTTTAGGTGAACACAAGATTTGACCTATATCATTTTCCTTTTCTTTAAAGTACTTCTTTTAGCATTTCTTACAAATTGTCTACTAGTAGAAAACTCAATTTTTGCCTGAAAAAGTCTTCATTCTTAACTTTGGAAGGATAATTTTACATGATACAATCTGGATCGGTGGATTTTTTCCCTTCGGCATTTTAAATATTGCATTTCACTGATTTCTTCCTTGGATGGTTTCTAAGGGGAAGTCAGCCGTGTTCTTATCTTTATTCCTCATAGGTAACTTTCCCTCCCCCTTGTCTTCTTTCAAAGTTTATTCTCTATTTTTGATGTTCTAAAGTTTGAATGTGATATGCCTAAGTTAGAATTGGGGCATTTGTCCTACTTGGTGTTCTCCAAGCTTTCTGTGTCTGCAGTTTGACCTGTATTAGTCAGCTGTAGATGCTGTAACAAAATATCATACACTGTATGTCTTAAACAACAAACATTTATCTCTCCCAGGTCTGAGGCTGAAAGAGGGAAATTATAGTGCCCATGTGGTGGGGCTAATGGTGAAGTGTTCTTCTTTACAACTGTCACTCTTTCTTGAACTCTCATTGGTAGAAAGCAGAGAGAGAGAGAGAGAGAGAGAGAGAGAGAGAGAGAGAGAACAAGCTGTCTTATGGCTCTTCTTAAAGGGTCACCAATCCCATTAATGAGAACTCCACACTCATACATAGGATTGGGGATTAGATTTTTACCTGTGATTTGTAGAGGGGACAGACAATCAATCTATAACAGTGTCTGATGTCAAGATAAGGAAATCCTCAGCCTTTATATTATTTCAAATATTTGTTTTCTCTTCCTACTTCTTTTCCTCCTCCTTCTGTAATTAACATTATGCACACTTATGTCTTTTGCAGTTGTCATGCAGGTCTTTAATACTTACCTTGTCACCTCATACTCAGTCTTTTTTCTCTTTGCTTTTCTATTTTGGAAAATTTTTTTGATATGTCCTCAAGCTCAGAAATTCTTTAAGTAGCCATGTCCAGTCTATTAATAAGTGCTTCAAAGGTAAACTTATTTCTGTTAGAGTTTTTTCGTTTCTTTTGATTCCTTCTTAGAATTTCATTGCATTTACATTGTCCTTCAGTTCTTGCATGCTATCTATTTTATCCAATAGCATCTTTGGTACACTAGTCATAATTCTTTTAAATTCATGCTCTTAAAATGGCAACATCCTTTCATTACCTGAGAATGCATCAAAGTCTGCTTTACTCTTCAAACTGTGTTTTTATTTTTGTTGTTTTGAGTTTTTGCTTTATTTTTTTAGAACACTACAATTGTACATAGTAACTTGATTCACCCCAACAAAATCATACATGCATAGCATCTGACCCACTCCATTTCAGTCCCATTCCTTCCCTTTCCCCTTTCAGCACCACTCTGAACCACCCCATTAATCCTCCCCTTATTCATCTATTATCCTTCCTCGATTGGCGCTTTCCCCACACACATAAAGGTAAAACTCCCTAGGGTATTTTTATACATACATATGACATTTTTTTGTCAAATCCATTCTGCATTTCCTCTTCTTTTTCATCCTTCCTCCCTCTCAATCTCCTTCTTCTATTCCCATGATTTTTCCTTCATATTTATGATATCCAGTCCACCCCCTTACTTTTCCTTATTTTACTCTAGCTTCCACATATGAGAGAAAACATTCAACTCTTGATTTTCTGAGTCTGGCCTATTTCACATAGCATGGTGTTCTCCATTTCCATCCATTTACTGGCAAATGCCATAATGTTATTCTTATTTATAGCTGAGCAAAACTCCATTGTGTGTGTGCGTGTATGTGTGTGTGTGTGTGTGTGTATGTGTGTGTGTGTGCGCGCGTGTGTGTATATATCTATATATATACCACATTTTCTTGAGCTGTTCATCTACTAACAGACAACTAGACTGATTTAGACTGATTCCATAATTTGGCCATTGTGAATTGTGCTGCTATAAACATTGAAGTGACTATATCACTATAGTATGCTGATTTTAGTTCTCTGGGAGAAATATCATGGAGTGGGATAGTTGGGTTATATGGCGGTTCCATTCCTAGCTTTCAAGGAATCTCAATACTGTTTCTCAGAGTGGTTGCATTAATTTGCAGACCCACCAAGATGTGGGTGAACCTTTTCCCCCACATCCTCACCAACATTTATGATCATTTGTATTTTTGATAGTGGACTCTAGTGAAATGAAATCTTAATGTAGTTGTCATTCACATTTTTCTGATTGCTACAGATCTTGAAGATTTTTTTCATACATTTGTTGGACATCTGTTTTTCTTCTGTGGAGAAATGTCTGTTTAGTTCTTTTTCCCATTTACTAATTGAATTATTTTCTTTTTAGGTGTTATTTGAGTTCATTATATATTCTCAATATTTATCCCCTGTCAAAGGAGCAGCTGGTAAAGATTTTCTCCCTTTCTGCAGTCTCTCTCTTCACACTCTTAATTATTTCCTTTGCTGTGAAGAAGCTTTTTAATTTGATGGCATCCCATTTATTGATTCTTGGTTTTATTTCTTGAGCTTTCGGGGCCTTGTTAAGGTCTATATCAATGTGATAGAGTGTTGACTCTAGGTTTTTTTTTTTTCTTAATAGCAGTTGCAAACTACCTACTCTAATTTCCAAGTCTTCAATCTCCTTTAATTTGACTTTTGTTCAGGGTGAGATATAGGGATCTAGTTTGATTCCTCTACATATATATATATCCAGTTTTCCTAGCACCATTTGCTTAAAAGACTGTCTTTCCTCCAATGAATATATTTGGCATTGTTGTCAAGTATTTGAAGGCTGTAATGGGTGTGTTTGCTTCTATGTCTTCTATTTATTGGTCTTCATGTTGATTTTGATGCCACTACTATGCAGTTTTTGTTACTACGGCTCTGTAGTATAATTTAAAATCAGATATTGTGATGACTCCTATATCACTTCTTATTCAGGATTGCTTTCACTATTTGAGGTTCCTTACTCTTCCAAATGAATTTTGGCTCTTTAAAATAGTTCTATGAAGAATTTCATTGATATTCTAATGGGGATTGCAATGAATCTGTATATTGCTTTTGGTGGTACAGTCATTTTGACATTATTACTTCTGCCTATCCAAGAACATGGGAGTTCTTTCCATCTTCTAAATTCTTTTAATTTCTTTCTTCAGTATTCTCTACTTGTAGAGATTTTTCATCTCCTTGGTTAGTTTAATTCCCAAGTATTCATTTTATTTTCTTTTTCTGAGGCTATAGTGAATGGAATGGTTTTCCTGATTTATTTCTCAGAAAAACAACTTTGGGAGCATAGAAAAACTATTGATCTTGTATTCTGCTACTTTGCTGAATTCATTCATCCAACTCTAGAAGTCTTCTGGTGAAGTATTTTGGATCTTCTAGATCCAAATCTCTATTTGTCCTCAGAAAACAGAGATAATTTGACTTCTTCTTTTATTATTTGTATCCCTTTAATTTTCTTCTCTTGTCTTATTGCTCTGGCTAAAGTTTCAAGAACTGTATTGAATAGGAGTAATGAGAATGGACATCCTTGTCTTATTTCTTATTTTAAAAGAAATGCTTTCAGTTTTTCTCCTTTCATTAGGTGTTGGCTTTAGATTTGTCTATATATCCTTTATATAGCCTTTACAATGTTGATCTAAGTTTCTTCTATGCCTACATTCTCCAGCATTTTTACCATGAATGGGTTTTGGGAATTTTTGCCTTTCCATGCCTTCTAATTTCTTTCTTGATAGTTGGTTTTTAGAATATAATGGGCAAAACAAAATAAATAAATAATGGGACAAGGCATAGAGGGAGGCATGTGTTCCATATTGCTTTGAGAGACTGATTCTCAGGGTTGAACTTCACAAGTGTTTCTCAGATTTTTCCCCCTTCCCTGGGCAAGCCTGTAGGAAATTGGGAATTTTCTCTTTCCCCAAGTTGGCTGGACTCAGAAAATTATACACTTTAGGTTCTGGTTAAAAAAAATTATATACATACATACATGTATGTATATACATGTATGTATACATGTATACATACATACATATGTATGTATGTATATATATATGCATATATATATATTTGTATATATTATTGAGGGCAGGCTTTGTTAAGAATAACAGAATGCTCTGGTATATTTTTAAATGGTCTCTTTCCCTTTCTCTTGCCAGAATCACAACAGGAGTTTTCTCCAGTCTTCATTGTGATGACTTGGGAAAGCTCCTGGAAGCAAAGAAAATCACAAAAGTGTGGGAACACTATGTTCTCCTGGAGTTTCTGTCTTTCAGACTTGTCCACACTGCACCTCCAGCAATTCTTTAATTACAACTCAGATTTTTATACTTTGCTTCCTGTGGAGGTTTTTGTTTATAAGTTTCTGCTCTAGTAAGTTATCATTGTCTTTACCCACTCTATCTCTTTCAGCAATTTTAGTGGGCAGAAGTTTGCCCTGTGTTTCAAATGCATTCATGTTTCCCAAAATGATGGAGTTACTGAATAAAAAGGGTCGTATAGAGTCTTTCACAGGTATAGTTCACATTTGAAATCATTATCATACCTTGAATGTTTGCTTGTAAATATATTATTGATTTTTTTCTTTCTTTATAACTAATAATTATATTTCCACCTCTTTTTTAGTTGAGGTGGTAATGTGTTTTCCATTGATTTTAATAGCTTTTTGCATTCCTTGGATGATAACCTATCATCTAAAATTTTGTAGGAAATAATTTCCTCTTGCTTAATGTTATCACAAAGATGAGTTAATAAATATAATTATGTTTCCTTTAAAATAGCCCCATATCTCCTATTACCAGGTTCAGTGTAGAAGTTTGCATTTTGGGGCATGACCCTGAGTTCAATCCTCAAAACTGCAAAAAGGGTGAGGGGATTGGAGTTTTGCAGTTTTATTTATTCAGAGAAATGTCATCAGTTTTGCTTCTGGAATTGAAAGACTCTTCTTGATTATATTTTTATCTGTTGGACACAAAGATCATCAATTGCTTATTTGGAAGGGTCTTTGGAAATTAATTACGAAAACCTTTCTTAGAAACAGCAAACTAAAGTGTTGGGTGGAGAATAGGTGACTGCTTCCACATGCTACAGCTATTGAGCCACACAGCTAGAAATAGATCCAGGGTCTTTTGACTTCACATCAAATCAGTGAACCAAGTCAAACCACTGGAACCTTAACAAAGATACCTTCAATGAGCATGCACAGGGCTTTGCTGGAGATAAGAATAAATCCATATGTAACTATAAAAGTCCAAGTTAAATAACCTTATGCACGATATTCTTGTTATCTGAATGACTAGATGGCATATCAGTGTTAGGAAATAGGAAAATTGGACAGAAAGGCTAATTATGCATCAATGATAAACAACATTGGATAAATGTACTAGGACTGAGCTTTGGCTGAAAGTTAATACTTGACCACCAAGGAGAGGAAAATAACAGGGACTAATATGTTGTAATGAAACAAACCACATGGCCCCACTACATGCATGCTGTATTATGCTACATTAATCGTCCCTGTAGCTTTCATTTTGAGTGGCTACCTTGGCCCATCAGTGTAATGGGTAGTGGAAGAAATTGCATATTACATTTAATTGTCACATCGAGCAGCTCTGCAAAGCAGGCTTTCTTGGAATTTTAATAGAGTGACCTAGCTTGCTTGTCAGCTAATATAAAATCAGCCTCCTAACTACTTTCTTTACTGCTGTCTCAACGACCTCAACTGATAAACTCTTACGACCTTTCTCAATTTAATTCAATTTTCTAGACATTTAAAATTGAATTTTTTTGCACAAATTAATGTTAAATGAGGGATTTCCCCCACCAACTGCCCCTCCTTCTTTCCTCCAGGAAAGATTACGATAGATGAATGGAAATATAATGACTTAAAATTGCATAAATGTTCAAGGCACTCAAGTTAGCATGTAATTTTGAAGTGGAAAATATTCCCCAAATTTGTTGGTCTGGGAATTCTCAGTCTTTCTCTGTTATGTCCCATCAGAATCTGTTTCCCAGAACATGCATCTCCCTGGGTCCCCAGGTTCTTCATTTCGGCCAGATGTTCTAAGGTAACACTGGAATTAATTAGCCAGGCTGGGGTAGGTTCCTGCACAAATGGAAATCATATAATGGTCTTGAATTTCATAGAAATTCATGGAAGGATTAGTAAGGATCTTACTATAGCTGCTGTAGACACCTTGATGCCTCATTAAGACAACATTGCTCTATACCAAGCCTTCCATGGATTCTCTTTTACAAAGTTAAATTGGAAGATCAGATCTGTCCATAACTGAGGTTACCATGGTGACCATGAGCTTGTCTTACAACAGCTGTAAATACTTTAAAGATGTCTCACCACTGTCCTTACTTAACCCGGAGATCATGGCTGGGCTTCCCAATTCTCGACTTGGAACAATTCTAAATCTACCAAGACTACTTGGTACAGCTAGGCAAAGCTATTATCTGTCTCATGTCAGGCAGAATGGAACTGGTCATTCTCTGCATCTGAGGAAGAACAATTAGTAAATGGAAGTGTGTGTAGATGCTTCTAATTATTCAACTCAAATCAGCAGTTGAAATTATGATATATATGAAATGCGTGGCTTCTCTGAAATATATGTCTTTTGAAATCCCCAAAGTTTATTATTCATGATCATAAAAAATTTCTGGAGGAGTAAGTTGAACAGAAAAATGATTCTTAAACACATTAAGACTTACTTTCACTCTCCACATTCACTAATTTGTCTCTAACCATAGTCAAGTGGGCAAATGCTTCAGATGTGAGGTACTACCCCCATCGACATTATCTTTCTAAACTCATTACTTTTCTCCGCTGAGCCCAAACACCCCGAACACCACACACCTCATCCTCCTTTACAGCATCATTCCTCACTTAAACACTTCTCTCTAAGCAGCCCAATGAATACCTCAAACATGGAGCTAGCCAGTGCTATTAGTGCCTCTCAGTTTCCTCCACTAAAAATAGCAGACACATAAACTCCCTAATTCCCCATTGCAACTAATGGAATTCCATCCTCAAAGATTTTAACAGTTATCTCCTCTGCAACCCAAGTTACTAAAATGTCGCCTGCTCTGATGGCTCAGGTGTCATTATTTGGGAAATATTACAACTCAACATTCCATTTTTCTAGTTGTTTGCTTTTTTCATTATTTGCAGTTCAGCAGCTATTAAGATCCAGCACTACGGAAAACAACAATAACAACAAAAATCCGCCTAATAACTAAACTCAAAAACCAAACTAGTCAGCAGCGAACAATGCCTTGTCAACATTTCTAAATGGAGCAGAAAGAAGGCAAGCCAAGAGGACAGAGAGAGGGCAGAAGAGAGAAAGGGATGCTTCCTGATGGATGGGTATGCACAAGGGCTTCAGATAATGGCTAGAAGGCAGAGTCTGCAGCACATTGGAGAGAAGGACAAGGGAATAAGGGAACAGTCTCAGAAGGGGATCCTCAGAAGGGCAGTAATATGGGAAGAAGCAGACCTTGGAGAAATGCTGAAATCAATACGATTTCTCTGGAGTGCTCCCTGCACACCACCCCGAACTTTAAGACTCTTTCCCCATTTCAGCATGGTCACCTCTCTTTTGGGTTCTGTTCCCACAGGGCCTTGCCCTTGGATAGGAGACATAAATCCCCATCTGAAGAGTTTAATATGCTCTCCCTCTCCAAGGTATTTACAGAGGCAGCAGAGACAGAATCCCCAAGGTCTTCACGCTCCAAAGTAAAACAACAGATTTCCAGGAGGAGGAGATATTTTGGCTTGGAGAGTTTTCCAGTCCTCATCAAATCCCTCGGCATAGGCATCTGTGTATTAGGGAATATATTCTTTAATAGGCTTTATATGGTGTTTTCTATCTTAAGAGAAAAAGGCAGACTTGTGAGTCCCTGTGATGTCAGTTCCAGGTTTAGGACCCACTATCTAATTCCCTCTGAAAAGAGAAAACAAAAAACAAAACAAAAAAAAAACCTTTTCTCTGGCTTACTTTCAGGGCTTTCTTAGGCTGAGCCTGCCAAGCAGACAGACCACCCACAAACTGCAATAAATAACAGCCATCTCATCTTCTGAGTCACTTATCCAGTCTATCATCCAAGGCATGTGATTAAAAACTGCAATTTCTCCCTCATGACCAGGATACTTCCTAATTTCAGTCCCTCGCACAGTTTGACGAGCTCACCTTGAAAGTTCCACAAGCTGGATACAGTTCACCACCACTCCTCTGAAATTATCAAATCAACACCGAAACAGAAATGTGCAGGCAGAATTCCCCACACTATCTTCTGTTGATCTACTGATGTCTAATAGATATAAATTAGTCTCCTTGATTTTTATATGACTGTGATTGAAAATCTTGCCCAATTTTGTGCTCCACTTAAACTGGGCTTCTGAAAAAATAAATGGTGTTGCCATTCTGGTGTTGTTTCCCAAATATTGCACTAGTTTTAAAGTACCACCTCTGAAAGACATACTCAAAACTCACCTCCAGCGGACCTCCTCACTTTCTTTCTCATTTAGCCCTTACCTACTGCCCAGGTCAATGAGGTCCCTTATAGACCTTCATTAGTTGATACTGCTTGAATGTCATCATCTTCACATGAATATCTAATAAATATATTGAATTATCATTATCATTTCCAAAATCACTCTCCTCCTCCTAAATGGATCTCATGGTTCTATTTACATAAAATTCTTGAACAGGCAAAAGAAGCTTCCAATGAGAAAAAAAATCAAGAGTAGTTGCTTCTGAGGTGAGATGGGATGAACAAGAAAGGGGAGTAAGGAAAATTTCCAGAGTGATGGTGAAGTTCAATGGTTCCTAGGAGTGTAGTGTTCATAGATGTTTGCAATTGCAAAACTCAGTCTGTGTGCACTTAAAATTTGTGCATTTCATTTTATGTCCATTTTTAAAGAGATTTATTGATTTACATCCTTCTAAACTTTTCTTTTCCCTCAGCAATTCTCTGTCTCAAAAAAAATATGAACTCTGTTGGCTCTAACTTCAAGACATAATTGAATATAACTTGCTCAAAGTGTTGTGTTAACAATATTCTAGGCCAAATCACCATCAACTATTGCCCTGGCCACTGCAAACTTCCTAAATGGTATCTTTGCTTCAACTTTTGTCCCTGATCAGGCCCTCTCAGCCTCCTAGTCCATTTTGCATACAACATCTATATTGAATCACCTAAATCATAAATCAGATCATGGCTCTCCTCTTTCAATAGTTTCTCATCAAAATTAAAATTCAATCACAATCAGAATACATTTGTCCCCATGGATCAGGAGGCACTGAATTATCTGACTCCAGCCAAACTATCCAAACTAATTTCTAATCTTATTCTCCCTCTCCTTCCACTCCAACCATGCTGGTTTCCCTGATGTTCTGCCAAGTGCATTCCTCCTTCTCCAGCTGTGGCACATCCCCAGGCAAGAGCACGGCTAACTCTCTTACTTCGATCATGGTTGAACTCTAATTTTACCTTCCAAGAGCAGTTTTCTTGACAATTCCCTCTTAAATAAGACTCCATGATTCTCTATCCTTTACACCATTTTATCTGCTTTAATTAGCATTCATCATTATCTGACACCAGTTTTTTCTATTTATTTCTTATATAAACTATTATTTCTTATATAAATTATTTGTTTCTTCTGTACTTGGCTATAATCCCCATGAAGTCAAAATGATTATTTTGTTTACAGCAAAATTATTATGATAATTCTTGAACCTACACTACAGGTGGTTAAAAATGTCCACTTAAATCAATGAATGGACAAAAATCTTATTAAAAATGGTTTTCAACTCTCTGTGGTAGGTGGTAAAAATAGTCGCTATCATTTCCTTCCCTCCCTGTACCTGCTCTTCCTCACATCAAAAACATCTAATCCCCATCTATTTAAATATATGGTGGACTCAGTGACTTGCATTAGCCACTAGAGTGTGGTGGAAATGAAGTTTTGATGTGAAGCATCTAACAGCAATTATAAGAAATCTTGTCATTCACCTCTGAGTATCCTGGAACTAATTCTTTGACTCTCTTCCTAGGAAACTGGCCACTATACTAAAGGCCATGTAGCCAAGAGAAGCTACATGCCAGCTCTTCAGTTAGTACAGCTCCCAACCAGGATCAGCTGACAGCCCTGCAGAATGAGCCATCTTGGCTGCTCAGTGGGGCCATCCTTCAGAGAATGCCAGGCCCAGACACTATTTAAGGACAACTACATGATTAAAGCCAAGCAAGAGCCGCATGACTGAGGGCATTCAACTCATAGAATCACAAGAAATAAGAAGTTCTTTTAAGCTACTAAGTAGTGAGTGTATCTGCTATACAACAACAGATAATCAGACAGTCTAATTAAAATATACTCTACTCAACTCAGCTTCTTGGTGTTCACTGTGGCGCAGCTCCTGGAAATGAAGTTGAATGGCTCATACTTGAGTTAGGCCTCTTAGGGTACTTTGCCATGATATATAAGAAATAAATTAATAAATAAATAAATCCCACAGTGGAAAGGCCTCTTCATGACAGTATACAGTGAAAAACTGAACATGTAGCTAAGTAACTTCCTAAGCTACCTTGGGTAACACACACCATACCACTTTCCTGGATCCCAACAGTCTGGTTTACAGGGTTTTCTTATCTATTGTGGACTTTGACCAAAATTAAAACAGGTCAGCAGCAAGAAAAAGTTCCCATTGGTTCTTTCAAAAATGTTAGGAACGTTTGTATAGAAATGTGATACACAATTTTTGCATTTCTATTTCACAACAGAGTTCCTTCTAAACAACTTTTAATAATTCCTTTTAAATATCACTTTGGAAACACTTTTAATAATTATTGCTGTTCGAGTGTATGCTATGATATAATCAGAAATACATACGTATGTATATGTATTCGTGTGAGTTTGTATATGCACATTTTGTCTCTATACCAGTTACTGCAACAAAGCTCCTAAAACCCTTGCAATTTTCTGAGCAATATTGTGTCAGGTGCACCTCTGGTTCAACATACAGTCTTCAACCTTGAGTCTGAGCACAAAGCTCCCAATCCCTTGGAGTTTCCTAAGTGGTAGCAATGTCTTTGGTTCTAATGATATGACTGTTAGTAAAGACCTAAATGAGGCTGGGCAGCAGAAAACCAAGCCATGATTGGAACTTTCAACAGCATGACTTCCATTCACAAGGAAGTGGTGGGGGGCTAGCAATTGAGTTAAAATTGATCATGTTCACATGATGAAGCCTCCATAAAAATCTTTGAACTATAAGGTCTGAAGATCTTATGGGTTGCTGAACATATGCCCAAAATGGTCTTGGAAGCTTGTACCACCTCCCTGGGCTCATGATACTCATGATCTTCATGTTTCATTTAAAGTTTAAGGAACTTGGCTTCACCTCCCTGCATTCTTTCTTGTTTGTGTTACAACCTTGGTTATTCACCATGTTTGAAAATCTCTACACTGCTTTCAGCTTCATACTAATTATTTCTGGCTTAACCAAAACACAGGTGTCTGCAGATGATGGTAAAGAGATTTCCAGTGGCCCTCTGCCAACCCTGGTTGTTGTTGGAGTCATGCCAATAAGACAAATTCTACTTGTCACATACCTGCAGGAAATTCCCTGTGTGCAGAGCAGTTTTTTGATCCTTGAGGTATTTTGATCCTCCTGGGGCCCACCACTGATGCTGATAGATAGAGATAGAGGTCACAGAGCCATGCAGGAGATGCTTCCTACACAGGCCAGGTAAGAAGATGATAAGCACTTTGAGTATGCTGCTGGCCTCCTTCCTTGACTCCTGGTCCTCCTCAGTCTACTGGTGTTCTGCCTTGCTGCACTGACTGTTCTTAGAGCATGAATTAAAACCTGACTAAAATGCTGCTGCTTCTTGTTGGCAAAGAACCAATGCTGTGCCTTGTGGAATGGGAAAGGATTGCAGTTTGCTGGAATCAGCCAAAGGCAAGAGCTTCAGGGAGAGAGTGTAGCTCTCTAGGTCAGATCTCTTGCAGCCCCAGAAAAGATGAGTAGCCATTACCTTACTGTATTTCTGAGCCATCAATAAGTACTGGTTATCTTCCCACTTATAACCCATAGACAACATTAACTCATCTTCCTAGGGGACCTTGTTGTCAGTGCCAATTTCACTTATATGAAGTCAGCTTTGCCAGGGATTTTGAGGAACCAGGTGTTGCCAAAATACATCCCCTTCTCAGTAATAATAGCTGAGCAGCCATGCAGCAAGATGGAATTGTTGCTGGCCTTAGAGGATTGATGTCCCATTGTCAGCTTAGGATTGGGAAAAGCTGGGGGAATCTGGTCCAAATCAAAGAAAATCAGAACCAAAATCCACCTGATGAGTTTATCGTTACAATAGTGTCAAAAAAATACCAGACAAAAAAATTAAAAATCAAATATTAACAAACTAACAAAAAGAAGGAAAATGGGAAAAATAATGAAGAAAACAGTGAGGAAAAGAAAATAATAATAATAAAAATAGTAATAATAATAATAATAATAAAAGACAAATAAAAAAAGAGAAACTCAAGAAAAAGAAAAGATTAAAAATGAAAGAATAAAGACATTTGGTTATGACACTGCTCAGAAAAAAATCTATAAGAATAATTTAAAATGAGGGAAAAATTAAAAGGAGTAAAAAAGCAGAAAAACAAAGGAATAGAGAAAAGTAAATAAATAAAGAAAAAAGTAATCAAATATTAGGCAAAAAGTTGAGAAGAGCACCAACTAATTTTGGTCCAGGTTCCTCAAGTCATCAAAAACTAACTTCCTAAGGCAGAAGCACCAAAAGCCTGTGATTACCCAGATACACAGTGCTTGGGATTCCATAACAGGGACTCCTTTAAAGGACAGAACCAGAAATGGGCCTCTCATGGTCAGGGCTGATTTACAGCAGCTTCATCCTTTTTCTGGTTTTAATAACTTCATAAAAAAGGGGGAAATGGATTACCAAGAGCTTTTATTTTGTGTGGGTTATAGTGATTCACATTTACCTTGCTAGAAATTGAAACCTGAATGATACTTGAAAAACGAAAATGATCTGGAAATGTGGTAGTGATTTAGTAGAGAGAGAGATCTATGTTAGTTGAAAAAGTCTGAGAAAACTTTGAAAGAATTGGGCCTCAGGACAGGTCTTGAAGCAAAAATGGGTGAAATTGGAATTGGCAAAATAAGTGCCAAGGACTGTCTTGGGAAGAGAGAGATTGAGAGCAGAAAATGCATGCTTATGAAAGAAAATTTTTGCTTCTTGAAACATGGAGTGGGGCTGGAAAGTAACACAAGATGGGATTGAAAAGGTGACTCTAAGTTCAATTGCAGAATAAGAATGTGTTCCTCTTACTAGAGTACACTTATAAATCCCATTTGCCCAATTTTAGAGTCAGTTGAGAATATTGGTTGAGTACAACCATCCTAAAGTCAGATTGTCTAGGTGCAACCTTAACTCCCACAGTTGGTGACTTGCATTAACTTTGGGCAAGTCACTTGACTTTTCTGTTCACTGTATCTAAGAACAAGATAACAACAGAGTGACCATATAAGGTGGTTGTGGGTATTACATGCAATACATCTGTAACAATGCTAGAATTTTATAAGCACTTGATAAAATGTGGTTAATATGATTAATACAATAGTCCTTCTCTTACCCATTATTTGATTTCTGCTATTTAAATTACCTGTGGTCAACCACAGTCTAAGAGTATTCAATGGAAAATTCCAAAAGCAAATAATTTATAAATTTTAAATAACTTTAAATAGTGTAGCACTATCATTATTCTATTTTATTATTAGCTGTTATTGCTAATCTCTTAACATAAGTAATACATAAATTACATAATACATACATAATACATAAACTTTATCTTAAGTATGTGTAGGAAAAAAGCACATTAAGTATAGGAAAAACATGTTATATACAGGATTCTGTACTGCCTAAGTTTTCAGGCATCCACTGAGGGTCTTGTAAGATAGACCCCATAGATTAGTGGGGAGTACTCTATTGTGCAATGGAAGAAAAATTTGAAATGGTATGGCCATTTTGCCCTGCGCACGGCACTCTTAAGTCTTTGGTTTGTTGTCAACTAAAACATTCTGTATTTCTTCACATAACTCACTGTGTCATCTTTGTTTACTGGGCCAATTATCTCAATAACTAAATAATTCTACTTCACTTGTCATATTCATTGTAAAAGAATACACTAGACTGCAGCCTTCTAAGTTTTAATTTACTATAGATGTTTAAAGCTAAAATTCACACAAGTATTCACTATGTGCTCAGCATTGTTCTTCCTGTATTTCACATTTCAAACAACCTCACAAGTTGCAAGAATGGATAGTCCCATTTGATCTAGTAACTGTACAAGTATCAAAAATGCTCTGTGTTGATCTGAAAACATTAGGGGTGAGACAGCAGTGGTAACTTCACTCACAGACTTTTATTTTCTACCATCTTGTTCTTAGACTGGACAGTCAGAAGGACTCAGCCATTCCACATCTTCATGTTAGGGATGAGTAAACAGGCCCATGAACTTACCCCGTGTCATGCAAGTCAAATGCTCTTTCCACTTTCCTGCTTTGCTGCCATGTTATATAATTGAGAACCTACTTATAAAGAATATTTTGTCTGGTATTTGGAGATAATAGCACTATAATATGGTCAATGAAGCTTCCATTAAAATAACTGGTCTCAAGGGCTCTTAGAACCCTGAACAGCATCATGGAACCTCTTTCTTCTTCCCACTGACTCCTTAGTCTCTCTCTATTCCTTCAATTCCCCAGAGATTCTCCACCTAAACATCATCACCTCACCAGTTGCCACTGGATTTTGAATGTTTACTCTGAAATCTATGGTTAATATACATTTATTGGAAAATAATCTTTAAGAAAAATAACATGAATATGTAATTTACAAGATTTTTTGAAAAGTCATGCTAAGATGGCAAAAAGTTTTGGAAATAGTTATTTAATTCAGAAGCTCTAAACTGATTTTGGAAAAATGTCTTTCTAGTGATTGATGGTTATTAGGATAATCCCTTAAATAACTGTTTTTTTAATCCTTCCTGACTGTCCTAAAAATGTAATTTTTCCTAAAGGGTATCCAACAATTATTTTAGTAATTTTCAAAGGTGAGACTAAAAAAATCTGGATTGTTAGGAATAGATCTAGAAACCTCAGCCCCACCAGGAGGAAGTCATAGAGCCATTTGTACTAAGTTGTGGAAGGGAACCTCGCTCAGCTCATATGACCTACATACCAGAGGATATGAGGATGATTTGTGGGTAATGAGGAACGAGGAAAATAAACATGAAAGGAGAGATGTCAATAAAGAATGTGTTGACTTGGCTACCATAGGGTCCCTTGCTCACTCTCAATCCAGCAGGAATGTTGGGGAAATCTCATGAGTTGTATTCTGAATCATCTCAGAGGTGATAAAAGGGAAATTCCAGGTTATGTATGCTGAGTTCCTACAAGCATGTTACAGTGTAGGTGAAAAGCCAGGGCAGGAAAGCAGAGGCATGCAGCATGGCCCAGGAAGGAACACCTGCATGATGCTAACTCATCAGTGCATACTGGACTCTGTAGTAAAGGCTGGAGTGAGCATTGAGACCAAGAGGCTTTAGAGTGGTGCACAGAAAGAGTGTGGAACAGGAGCTCAGAGACCTTTCAGCTGAACCTGAACCTGGGAAACCACAGACCAAAGAGCAGGAACCATCAATATTAGTGATGGCAACAGAGCTACATTGGTAGAGATGCTCTTACATCAGTAGTATCTGCTGCTTCTTTTCTTCTGGTTGCAAAACAGAAAAAAAAAAACATGTTAACTATGTTTTTTTTTTTAATTTAAATTTTTAAACAAAATTTGCAATTCCTCCAGAGGTGAAGCAGAAGACTCCTATGAGTCTCTTAACAGATAGTGTACAGAGGCCCTAATCTGAACTGCAAAGCAAAGTGCCGAAACCTCAGATCCTCGTGGAAATGACTTCTGACAACTGCACATCAAACCGAGGGCCTGGATTCTGGAGGCAGACTGCAAGTCTTCAATGTACAGTTCTACTTTTCTTTACATAGGTACATACATCAAGTTGAATCACCTCTATAAGTTTCAGATTCCTCCCTTATAAAACCCAAAATACTGATGGAAGGATTAAATGAGATATCATATGTCAAATGTGTGAGATGATGTATAAAAATACAGTTATGAAAAAACTTCAAGCAACATGACCAGCCAAGACCACAATTTCAACCATTGTCAATTACCTTACAAATCTGGGAAGATTCGCCATAATATGATTTTTATATACACTTCCTCTCCTACCTACATCAGGTCCCTTGAACTGTTACATTCATCAAAGTGATTGAAGCATTACCATCTGATCATACTTTTTACTTCCCCTGTTTTATGATGTATTCTTTCTTCACCTTCAACCTAGAATGTGATCTGATTTCTTTTTCCTACAGGAATTCTAAATCTTGCCTCTTTGTGTTTCATCAAAATGATCTCTGTCTCACAAAATGGCTAGACCCCATGACCTGGCCTACAACAGGGATGTACAGATGCATGTGCCTGAATAAGCCGAGTGGTGAGCATCCCCTTAAGCACTGTAGCTTTGGATAACCCCATTTAAGCCAGTGGAGGAGAGGAGCAAGCCATCCTTTCCACAAACCTTCTCCAAACTCCTCTCCATACTAAGCACTAAGGGACACACCGGGGACAGAGTAGTGAAGCAGAAAGACCTACTCTTTGACTTTAAAGCACTTGTAATAGACTAGTGGGGAGACAATCAATGATTGGAGTAAAACAAACCTGTTTTCCTACTGTGTTAAGTGCAAAGAAGGAGGGAACACAGTGTTAGTGTTGTATAGGAGAAAACTGGGAACAGGGATGTGGTGGGGATTCGACTTGTTCAGAAAAGTCAGTGGATGTGAGATATGAAAAATAATGGCACGATGGCCAGATGCGTATGTGGGAAGGAATCAGAAAGAGAGGGTAGCTCAGGTAGAGAATCAGCATATTTAGAAGATGCTATGCAAGAAAAAGAAGCTTGTTCTAAGGAGCAGATAAAGAAAACCCAGAGGAATCAGTGCACAGAAAACAAAGAGAAATATGCTCTGTTTTATAAGGTCCTTAAATGATTTAAACAGAAACTCCAATAGTACATTTTCAATACAGTACAGCTACCAATTCCAATATTATTTGCAAGATACTAACATTTTATTTCAATGTTCTATGAACAACCATGGAGAGACGACAGCCAAATGTCATCATCTGGGTGGAGTACCTCCCAAGAATTGATAATCACAACAGGTGTATTAATAATTCCTTCTTCTTATAAGTTTGAAGTTTATAAATATATGTAACTTCAAGTTTCTACTTAATACCTCAAGTATATATAGAGAGAATAGATGAAATGTACATATGAATATGGATATTCATATACATCTATGCTTGATTTAGAAAAGGGAAACTTTAAGATTTGAAGTTCATTTATCTTTCAAAGCACATGTGAGTATATTCTATCTAAGAACTAATTTAATATAAGATTACACAGAAAATTGGCACACCTCTGGTAAATGGGAAAGACAAGACTTACAGATGAGCACAAATTTAGTTAGTAGCCAAAGTCAAGTGAAAACCAAGACATTGGGAATCCTCCACCATTATTTATTCTGCTACTCCAGAAAGTGGTGGACACTTGATGAGCCCTAGCAATCTGAATGACTGTCCAGAGTACTTTAGTCACTCTACCATAACAACTGGATTGCAGAACCCAAGCCAAAGTTTTGAGCACCTAACTTCCTAACTATGTTTCCTAGGGCAACATTTCTTATCTACACACACACACTCACTCACTCAAGAATATCTATACACCTAGAGAGCTTCATGGAAAACTTTGCTCTAATGTGATCAAAACCTTTCTCTCTTTCTCTAGGAAAGCATAACAGAATCCCTGCGAGTGAGCAATATTGTAAAAGGAATGACCTTGAAGCCACTCTAATATAGTCCAAGAGTTAATTATAAAGCATGTACCCTCTTATGACTGACAAGATTCTTGTTCTGCCCCTCACAACAGATAACTGCACATTGGTGTGTCCTGCAAGCTCAGTTGATAACTTTTACTTTAACAATTGCTACTCATGTTTTCTTTTTTCCTTTCCTCCCTGTTCAGTTTCCTTGCTTTCTTCTCTCTCATATCCTGCCTCTGCAAAAGATTCCATCCCTTAAGTTGTGTGTCCTGATTATTATAAGAAAAAGGAAGAATCAGATGTTCATGAAATTGCTTATTTCTCACTTAGAAATGAACATACAGATAGTAGGCTAGACAGACTGAGGGAAGGGATTTGCACAAAGTCTGGGAAAACTGAATCTTTTCTGAACCAATCATTCATGCATAAATGAGAGAGAGAGAGAGAGAGAGAGAGAGAGAGAGAGAGAGAGAAATTAATACTGTACTGGCTAAATAAACTCATTGCCTACCCACCTTTCTGGTGAGGAAGTCCATTCAAGGAAACCATTTAAGCACTGAAAAGGTGAGCTAGGAGACAGAGAGTCAAGATAAGGCTATTTTAAGGGTTGGTTTAATTTATGGGATTTATTTGTATCCTCCATCGTTCAGCAGGAAACCTTGTAAATGATGTTTGCATGCACTAAACTGTGGTAACTGAACTGATGAGTTAAAGACTTGACTGAACATTTAATGTTGCTTATTAAATAATTATGACGAGGTTTGATGAATGGCTCTGATTCCCTGAACTTCCAACTGAGATTTTCAGCATGAGTTTCATTAGACAGACATGGATGGAGCCTGCTGCAACCCAGCTGCAAATGAGTTTGCAAAACATTTGAACTAGAAACCTTCAAATGTGAATAATTCAACTGTCTTGGTCTATCTTTCTCTTCCCCAAACTAGTATTTCATTTTTATTTGATGACGAAGTGAAGGCAAATTATTCTATGACTATGGGGCTTTCTAAAATATCACTGCAAGATATCTTTATATGTACTTAATGAAAAATTAATCTGTATTCCTTGTGATAAAAAATATCTATTTCACTTAACAATAAAAGTCTTATTCTGATATGTCAATCTCCTTTCCTTCAGGATTCTAGAGTAATGTGTGTCCCATGCAGAAGAGAGATGTAGAAGAAAAACATTACAATTGATTGAAGCCAGCAAATTTGTTCAGCACCTGAGTCTAGTTCAAATGTTGTGAATGACATAGTCCACCATTTTTAAAACACCTCCATGCATTGGTAAAAGGGCTCATTAAACCATCCAACAATATAATTTCAAATGAGAATGTATGAAAATCTGGGTTGTTTATTCTATATTTTGAATCATTTAAGTACTTGTGTTATATTTTTGTGGAAAATTCAATGAACGAATCTACTGACAATTTTTTTAATGGTTTTTATAATGATCATGCTGAAAGTCTACTCCATGGTCAAAAAGAAAGTAGTCTGCAGTGCTGTGCAAAAATCTCAGAAATTCAAGAAAGGTAGGCTACATTCAGAAAGGTGGTGGAAGGCAGCAGTTGAGAGCATGGGACCTGGAATTTCACTACCTGTGTTGGAATCCCAACTCTCCATCCAGCAACTGGAAATAGAAGTACCAGTGGGGCATCCAGGGATCCCTGAGTCTTAGATATGTATTTAAAGTGCCAAATCTATACCTGGAAAATTATTCAAATCTTAGTCCTCTGTTGTCTTATTTAAAAATTAAGCTATTGAGCTCTAATCATGCTCATATTAGAAATTTTTGATTAGAGATTTTTTTGATAATTTAGCAACTAGTTCTCTATATTTAATATCATTTGAAATTACTTAAGTATATTCAAAGGATCCATGATATGTTGACAAAATTAATTTAAAAAATTTTAACACAAAATCTCAATATACAGTTTTGCTTACAATTTACTGAGTTTCTAGTGCTTTAGAAATGGCAATCTGCCTTATCATGAATCCCTGACTCATAAATAAAAAATGGGCAATGTATCTAAATTAAATTTCTTTTATGTTAATTCAAAAATAGTTTGGAAGCCTTCCATCAATGACAGAGAAGCACTGGAGGCTGTAGATCACAATTGACAATGTCTCCAGATATGATCACTGCTTGGTCCTGATCTTGTTCAGCCATTCATCCCTGGACCTGTCCCTGCTGGAGACTTCCTTCTCCAGCATTAATTTCCACTAGTGCTAGAGAAGAACTAAAATAAATAAGAGGTAAGGCTAATATCCAATTATGGAACAGAGAAGAGAGATGTAACTACTTCTGTTCAGGTATTTGATTTAGAGAACCTGAAGAGGTGAAAAACAGGCATGCATTACATTGTCAAAATGTGTCCCCACAATAATTTTTGTCTTTATTGAGATCATCTCACTTTTATTTAATTTTTAATATAGTCTTATTCACCATACTAATCTACCTACATAATGGTCTTATCTGTGGACTCTAAATAAAATAATAAATTAAAAATCTGAGATGTATAGGGATTCTTCACCTGGCATTTCCTGTTGCATTGGGGGAGGGCAGTTAATGTATACTTCCTGCTCCTTGAGCCCCTAGAATAGTCTCATTTATTGACCTGTCATTTGGTCTCCTCTCATGTCCATTTCCATTTTCTCTACTCTTTTTAGTCCCTAGATTAGGAAGCAAATTCAGGAGCTAAAACCTATGGATTCTAATTTAGCTCCTCCCACTATTCCATGATCAAATCTATATTTTCAGAAGCCTTGCTAATCTACTTCATATTTGTTCTTAGCTGAAAAATTATTCTCCCCCAAACCATGCCCTTAAAATTTTATTTTATATTTTTAGGTTTTGAGGTTCCCGATATCCAACTCTAAGATTAAATGCTGGCTTCTTCTGTTTCTCAGAAACTCTCTCTCATGTTCCAAAATCATGGGTGTTATGACCTGGTTTGGTTTCTGGAAGTGGCCAATTTCACCTTACTGGGGGTAATTAATAAATAAATAAAGTAAGTAGATCCATTTAAAAGGGAGGAAGGAATGTTGAATTAATGAGTATTTTTTAAAAAAGGTAAATTTTACAAGCTACCTAAAAACTAGTTCTTGTGTGCTATTTGAAAAGCAAATTAACAGATAATTAATTGGTCTGATAAAGACTTGGACATCTTTTGGGGATGACATAATTCAACCTCCTACTATAATACAACTATATTAAAATTATACTCAATTATTATAATGTTTTAATCCATCATAATAATGCATATAAAGCTATTTTCTCTCTAGTTATGTGAATCTCTACATAATAGCCTTGATTTTGACTTTTGACCCATAAAGACTAATGAAATACTTGCTAACCTTGTTTCTATACCCATCATAGTTATTTTCATGTATAAATGAGTCCCAGGTCACCTTTTCTATTTACTACTTATTAATCGGCTTTTCTAAGTGTTATAGGTGAATAGTTCTTTGGAGTTTATTGCTGGAGAATGGCTGTGATAGTAACTTACCCATCATACTTGGTTGCATATTTTTTCATAAAAGAACACGTGGTGTAAACACCATCAACAAACAGCAGTGTCTGTACCTGCAAGGAAGTTCACTCAATGTGATCAAACTACTAGTTTGAATGCAATAATAAACATCACAATAGTTTGTTCTTAAGACCATGACAGTTGAAGATAAACAGGCTCCTCCTACACTTCTCACTCTTTCTCAAAATACAAAATTAAATTAAAAGCAAATATACTTTATGACCAAATATAAAATATATATTTCCCACTGTAAACATTTATATTGAAAAATATTTTATGTCTTTTAGCTAAGATCAAATCATAGTGAAGCAAGAGAATGAAAACATCCAAAATGGGGCAATGTTGCATCACAAAGGAAAAATTTATGCAGCTAGCTTGGGCTAAACTTAGAGCAACAATAACAAAATTCCTGTCCAATGTTAGTGTGTGACACCCACATCTACATAATAGCAAAAAGATCAAGAGCAAGATGGAGGGAGTCAAGAGGTCACTGGGATTTCTGAAAGTCCTGAGTCAGACTTCCAACTGCCTTTGTGGAATGTGGGCCAGCTATGCCTTTGAAGAAAGCAAGCCATCAATCTTGCAGAACACCAAGGCAATGGTTAGTGCCAAACTTCTATCCTCTTCTCCCACATTCCATGGCCCCAAATAAACTGACCATATCATACAAGAAAAAGCCCCATAAGCCAAATTTCCCACAGAGTTCTTATCTACAAGATAAGAAATATTGTCAGAAGTATTCAAAATGAGAAATGAAAATCATCAGTTAAAATAAAGAAACCAAATGATGCCAGAAAAATATTGTTCCAAGAAAAATTATGACATTTCAGTTGCTACAAAAATTCTGACACACAATAGATAACAACAGGGAAGCTCCAAATTTCATTTTTCTCCAAGATTCTGGGGCAAGTGCTTTAGTCTTTTAGGCAATCAATAAACAGATGGTCTCACTCACATTCAAAACCCATTTGTTCCCCATTTGCTCTCTAAAACAAGGCAATCAGAAGAAGGGAACAGTCGTTCCAGCTTCATGTGGCTGTCGTGTGCATGACAATCTGATGGATATTGTTCTTCAAGGGTTTTTCAAGGGGAGGGGATGAAGGGATAGTGTATTTCTGATTCTAAACAAAAACAATCACATTTAAAATTGTATTAACCAAATCCCTTACAAAATACTCCCTATCCACAGATGGTTATCCCAGAACGTGGATCAGCAAGGTGAACTAGGGCAGCAGAAAGCACTCTGACCACCATCATGGAAACAATGGCCACAGAACATACCAAAATACCTACCTCCAAGGCATGATCTCATAGCTCAGTATGATGGACAGGCAACATAAAATTTTGGGTTACAGTTAAGAAAGGGAAAATGTAAGTTTTTCCTCTTTTGGTGACAGTGATTTGTCGTATTTTGACTTTGGATGATCTTAGGTTCAAGCATTTTCTTTATTGACTCCAGTCTGTGGCCAAGATCCAGACTGGCAAGAGCTGCAGAGCCTGAGGATGGTGGGAAGGCAGCCCAGGGATCAGAGATCAAGAACAAAGAAGACTGAGGTCTAACCCAGAAGAGAAATAAACTTTTGTATTCCGCCCTAGTCCAACTCTTTCATTTTGGGAAATCCAGCTTCCAGAGTTCCTGGGAACTGGTCAAACCTCAAGTTCCTTCCCTTGCCACAAGTCGAGCTAGCAAAAGCTAAATAGTCTTACTAGATTGAGTGAAGATTTAGGGTTTTGGGTTTTTTTTCTTGGTTAGCATTTTACCTTTGAAATCAACCCTGTGCCAAGCAACATACCCCATTGCAGTCTATCAACAAAATGAGCCCATTGAACTCACTCCGAAGTGGCAAAGAGTTCTCCCTTCCAACACTCAGTCATCACAGGAAAAGGTGACTATCACCTATTATGTGAGAGTCATCATACATGTATGAGTGAGTGTAGTAAAATTCGTATGTACTCAGGCTGCCTGTGCGCATTTCCTTGAGAGGAGTTTGACGTACCCATTTACTATAATATTAACCTAGGAATGTGCCAGTGGACAATCTTTTCTTATATACACCATACCTTCTTTTCATCTCTCTACTCACAGTGATATAAAATCAATATCCATTTGTTAATAACATCTAAATCACTAGAGAATAATCATAGTTTCTTAGCATACTGATTGGAAACAGTCTAGAATATATATTTTTAAATGACAAAAACAATAATGTATAGTAATACAGGTTAAAGCTGATGTAAATTTCCTTTAGTTGAGATATTATACTCAACATGTTAGTATTTTAAGGATAAACAGACTGGCTATTTTCCCCAGATGTCATAGCTGTACTACTGCTCTGCTCTAAGGTGAATCTCTAAGGTTCTTTTTGAGATTCCTTTTCCTCCTCAAGGTTTATTCTATGCTGATCCTAGAATTTTAATTCAATTTAAATGGGTCTTAGAGGACTTCTCTGTGTGTCCAGGTTTCATGGGAGCTATGCTAAGGGTCTTCCAGAAGAAAAACAAAACACGGAATTTGCCACTGGCAAATGTATAATTATTATAGTAATTATATGATCCTACAAGATCCAGAGACATGAGAATAATATGGTAAATAAATGAGTGCAAATAAAGACAATAAATAGAAGAGTAAAAAGTCCAAAATTTAAAAAAAAAATGTGTAGGATGGAAATCTTAAAGATCTTTAAAACAGGAGGGACAAGAAGTCAGTATCCCCAGGGAGAGCCATAGTAGATGATTTCCTTAACCCCCATTCCCCACCACGTGGGGCAGCTTGCCTCCTGCACTCTATACACAATAAGAATGCACTTCCTTTTTAAAATTTAGTAGAGAAGCATAGGAGGGATATTCTGCCAATGGAAATGTAAGGGTTAAGTAGACTTTGAACTGAATTTAAACCAGGAGACAAAATTGATGCATCTCCTTTGATTGTTCAAAAGCCAATAGAATCCCCTGATCCATTTCATTCCATTTATTTCTGTCGTGCTGAGCTGAAGGATAGAGAAGACCTTTCTTACTCTAATAAGTGGATAGCCCTGCCTCCCTCATTGCTGCTGCATCTTTGCTGACCTATATTTCTCGCATATGGATGGATCACCGCTAGCGGGTTCGACAGACGCTATAATATCATTATGCAAATGCAGGTTCACTGCCACTCGGGAATCCTATGGACTGATCGCTTCATTATCAGCCTTATCAGAAAATACAAGAGAATTGTGTTCCATACTCAATGAGATGAGAACATAATTTAAATGAAGTAGTTTACTGTCTGGCTACACTATTGGCTGGGCGGGGGTGGGGGGATGAGGAGAGCTGGTAACAAAAGCCCGAGTATCAACAGGCATCAGCAGCAGAGTGACTGCCAGAGCTGGCTTCCTGTTCTTTCCTCGAAATAAGGACCTACGTTAAGACGCTGTGCAGCATTTAATTTGTTCACCTGCTGTCATATGCCCTTGAAGAGTACCTGCCTGGGAATAGAAGCAGTTTAGCCCTGTGCCTAGAGATTCAGGTTGTTTAGTGAAAATCTTTCAGACCTTAGGATCAGGAAATCTGGATTCTACACAATGGGTTTACCGTGTGACCTTGAGCATTTTACATGATTCTTTTTTAAAATCACTTGACCTATTTAGAGCTCTTATCTATAAAATCAAGGAGTTAGTGAAGAGTGCCTTTAAAGAGCTTTTTAGCAATACCATTCTTTTGTTACTTGGAATCTTACTCTGATATAGTTTTTCAAGCTTTATTCAGTAAGAATAAAAAATGGCTATTGATAAAAGGTGCCTATGTGTCAATCCCAATTAGCAATTATCACAGGCTCCTATTTAAATGGTGCAACTACACTTGTTCAGGCATCAGATTATGAAATATAATGTGGCATCATTATTACTAATGAGACTATACATCTGATCCAGAACACACCCTTACATTCCATCTTCCTGGAAAGTTTATACTTGCACAAGAACTAGCACTCAATTATCACCTTTTCTGTCAAATCTGCCTTTGTATCATTATAACACACTGTTCAGACTTGATAACATCATTTCTGCTATTGTAATGTTTGTTTATATTTTCCTCTATTTCTGGCTATAGGCTTCCTGAATAAATGAATTCTATCTTTTTTTTTTATTCTAACATTGTCCTCATGGTACATCATGCCTGGCAAGAAGAAGACTCATTAAAAGTTTATTCAACACAGGTTACAACAAAACTCAAAAGTAACCGAAGACAAAATCCTAAGAGAAGGTGGTATGCAGAAGAATCCCTCAGACTCAAGAGCTGGAAGAAGAAGTCATGACGCCAAAGGAGAATCTCCCCAGACCAATAGTTCCCAGAGACCCTTCAGTGCCTATTGGAAGAGAAATTGACCCATTAACCTCCAGGAGCTGTACCAAGCCAATCTCTAGTCCACATATGAGAGCCTTTCTCTAACTCACAGGTACATTATTTCTGAGAAGAGTCCAAGCATGCCCACGCGGGACAGCCAGCAGAAAGTGGAATGACTCCAACTAGATGATGGCAGAGCCTAGAATTTACATACAGGCTTTCCTCTTTGAAATCTCTGCCTGGGATGCAATTCCACTGGCCTCTATGTCCCTGGAACAGGTGAGGATTAGTGCACATTGCCTTCAGGTCAAGGGGACATCAGAAATTCTGAAAGAAAGGTTTTACCCCTGCCCCCTTCCAAGTGGTAGATTAATATGCAATTATAGTGTTCAACTCTCATGAGGGTAAGCTTTTTGTGTTTTCTCAGTGTTTTAAAGCAAAAGCCCATCTAGATACCCAAAATACTGTTGTTGAATAAATAAGTGGATGAATGAATGCATAAATAATATCTAGTTTAGCTCCTTCATAGTTGAATACCTCATAAGATGTTTGAAGTTGAAGGGACATTTGTATTTATCATACTTCACCATTTAATAAAAAAAAATACAACTGAGAATAAGAAATGCTGTAAATCTTTTTCTCAATTCCCTTATCAGTGACCACAGCTCATCTTGCTTCTACACTATCATTATAATTCCAAACAACTAACTCTGGGATCTGCTCTTTCACATTAACCTCTGGCTTCAACCACTGATGGCCAAGTTTCTACAGTTGACTGAGATCCTCTTCCAAGGAAGTCACTCACAAGGGTTCAGGGCAACCCTTCATTCCATAATTAATTATCACATTCCAATTGTTTATAAATAATTATCGCATTCCAATTGTTTGCCAAAGATTTTAATCAAACTCCAACTGCATTCAAAGATGAAAATACTGTGATTCTTGTCTTATAGATACTTAGAATTTCATATAACAATTAAACAATTGACAAGAATCCCTTTCTTCTCACCTTGTAATCTCCTGTAATAGTTGGCTACCTCCCAAATAAGCAGAAGATACATGAATCCCTGTGATGGGACATTATAATTGAAAAAAATTAATTCAAAAGGCCAACTTCCAAGGAAACTTTTTTAGGAAGGTTGCAAAATCTTAATCAGCTTTGAAGTTCCAAGGAATTATAAATTGTTTTGGTAGATTTTGCAACTAGGATGGTAAATTTTGGAAATATGTGAGAGATCTATTTCCCCTGTTCCCATGAAAGTAGACAACTGATGGAAACAGCTTTTGAAGTCAAGGGGTATAATTTAACCAGGAAACAGCACTCTTGTGCTCTGGAGGTTTCTGAGAATGTGAGGCTCATGGAAGCTTTGTGCTATGGTGTGCCAGATCCACAGAGGATGGAAGGGGGAGTGGATACCGCCACACTTGTTTCCTACAGGTCTCAGGAAGTTTTAAAGAAGAACAACCTGGTTCTTATAACTCTAAAAGAGGTGGACATAAAAGTTAGCCAAAGCAGAAAAAGAAAAGGAACTACTGATCTGCTGTAGACAGAAGGGAGATACAACCTGCCTGCTTCCTCCTTGCTAGGGAGTCAAATAAAACTGAAAACACCAAAATAAACCATAATCACCACAATTCTTCTTTCTTTTCCTGCCATCAGAGATCACATGTGACAGCAAAAAAAAAAAAAGTGATGATATGTAGAAACAGGGATAAGAGGCAAAAGAAAAGGGTAAAAGAAGGATAAAGGAAGAAGTGAGCTTGAAATCATACATTAGTCATAATGACCAAATTAAGTTACAAACCATCAAAATAAATTGATTTCACAAGGACAGCATAAGTTACCTGATATAGGTAAAGTGAGGCTTCAAAGCTAAACAGACTATAGGTATAATAACAAAACAATACTATTGTATTGTACCTACGTGACTGAACGGTGACAGTTTTTGCCTATCACAGGGAAAACATGCATGAAATATAAGCACGCTATATCCATAGGAAATACCTTGGAATGAGCAGTTAACAAAATTCAGAAGAAGGGTAGAAGGAAAGGTATGAAAAGCTCATTAGGGAAGTCATCTTCAAGCTAACCTGTAAAGGCAGAGTAGTCATCCACATACCCTAACAGGTAGGGTTTCTTTTTCATTAAGAAGTGTATAGTGTATTCTAGAAGACACAATCACTCTAAGCAACTAGAGAAGATGAATTCATAAAGGCAAGACCACTGGCTTCTGATGTACACTGTAACAGCCTAGGGAGGCACTGAATATGCTCAATCCATGAGTCCAGAGTCTGGGCAGGGTCACCAGAAGCCTCCCAAACTCAGGGCTTGAACAGTGAATGAATGTTCCTGGCATAATAAGAGCAGCACTTCCTGAGTGCTTGCCAGGCAGCCAGTAGTGCGCTCTTCTATAGAACTTCCTGTCTCTTTTATTCCCTAGGTTTAGGATCACAAAGCCATCTATGTTACAATGAGTTTGCCTGATCAAATAATCCAAGATAGGGTGTTACCCATGCTATTAATATTTCTATTTCATTCCATAGGAATATCAACATATGAATATAGAAATACAAATAACTCTAGGTTCTTCTTAGGGAGCACTTCATGCTCCAATTATTTTTCCCCACAACAGGACCTGTAAGCAGGACATCTTGCATCTCAGTGTTGAAGTGGATCTGCTGGACCTCCACCCTGCCCTACCTATTCCATGCCCCAGCTTGAGCAAGTCACCAATCTCTTTTCTCTGTAGCAAGAACACAATGAATTCCTGGCAGGGTTTATAGGAAGACTGAATAAATAAAGTGCATGTAAATGTGGCTGGCACTGTGCTGGACACTTGGAAAGTATTTTCTGGGTAGTAATTGATTTTTTTCTTGTTCCCTGTCTTGTCTTTCCCATCACCTGTCATTTAATTTCCTCACTCCCCTTTCCAGCATGTGCACATCTCATACTCTGCATGTTACTCCAAGGGTCCTTCCCACTAGTGCCTTCTGGTGTCCCCCAGTCCTGTGGCAATCCTTTCATTTTTGCCACAAACGTGAAAGACATTGCTTTGTGCTTTCATTTTCAAGTATTACTCATGTGTTGCCCAGTTATCTTGAAAAAAAAATTCTGACAATATAGTCCAGGGTAAAATGTGAGTGACAATGGCTTACAATTCACCAAGGGCAGTCGCTTCTGTTTAAGGAACTACTTGTCTAGGGAAATAACTGGCTGAAAGATCCCTTTGTGGCAGGATTTTAGGCAGCATCAGGCCAGAGGAGGACGTTAGAGGAAAAAAAAGGACCAGAGGGCTGCCTGTAAGTTCTCCATCTAGCTCAGGCCTAGACCTGTGCTCAGCTCTTTTGTGGTTTCTGATATTAATGAGCCAACTTCATAGGGGTCAGCTTAGAGGGAGGGATGACAAATTGCTGTCCTCTTCTGATTTCATTTGTTGTCAAGAGTCCTTTGATCCGTGACTGCTTAGCAGAGATTGCATTGCATCAAACACAATTAGAGTTGGACAGGCTGGCAAGCATCGCTGAGGAGCACATCAGGCCAGGCAGCCACTCGCCTTTCAAGACATTGGGGTACTAGTGATGGCCTCCCCTCCCCCCAGATATCTCCATCAGCCAGACACAGTGCTACAGTGCTCTGAACACAGCACAGGCTCTGTGATGGGTTCTTCTGATTAGCAATGAGGGAAAGAGAGGGGAACATAGTAGATGTCAGATTTATATTTTGTGATTTATTCCAACAATCCATTTTTAAATATCTACTGGTCACCTACTGTGTTGACATCACTAGAAGAAAGGAAGAGAAAATAGTGGCTGAAAAAAACAAAAGGAGTAGGAATGTTACTTCCAAACTGTAAGGAGGACAACTAAATTCATCTGTGCAGACCAGCCCTGCAACCCAGAGGAAGATGACTTATTGCAGATGTGATTTTACCAGCTTTACTACAAACATCTTGGCTATGTGTATATTCCTAGAATTTAAAGTAAAGACTCCAGCTAATAATAAATCAGTTTTATCCACATTTTTAGCCCTAGCTGACTTCTTTCCAAATAGGCAGTAAATTATCTGTGTTCCACAGCTCAAGATTTGAGATTACACACTGGCCTATTGTAGGCAGTTCTGAAATTTTTCATCAATGTGATGGAAGTCCCTGTTGGTGCTGCTTCTCTACAGAATGACTTCAGCTACCTGCTTCCCTGGAGGCTCACAGATAGATCCACCCCAGGAGACACAGATGCATGCTGCTTAGAAACTAGATGAAGGAGAAGATCAAGTAGAGACAGAGGCAGAGATTAGAGTAGTTCAGCAACTAGCCAAGGAACTCCTGGAGTCATGAAAGTCTCAACAATACACAGTAGGATCCCCTCTAGAATCTTCAGAAGGAAAGTCACCATGATAACACCTAGATTTTGGACTTCTGGCCTCTGGAACTATGTAAGGAAAGGTAGGTGAGGGAGAAGCAGCTGGAAAATCTTGTCTGAAACATCTTCTGGAAACGGATTTCCAATATGCCTTGGTAGGATACTGCTAAAATTCCTCCCAACAATCCTAGGTGGGATCATCTTTTAGACTTGAAAAAATAAGTTGTTTTGCACAAGGAATGTCCATCAAAACTTCCAATATTAAACTTCTCCTGCATTGATACATTCTGTGAAGACAGAAATAAATGAAGAAACATCATTGGCAAAAATCAAGCCTCAGAAAAAAAAATTTTTATAAAACAGGACCTTCTTTTTTATTAATTAATTAATTTATTTTTTAAGTTTTATAGACTTCATTTTGATTCATTGTACACAAATGGGGTACAACTTTTCATTTCTATGGTTGTGCATTATGTAGATTCATACCATTCAGGTAATCATACATGTACATAGGGTAATGATGTCAGTCTCATTCCACCAATTTTTATACCCCCGTGCCCCCCCTCATTTCTCTCTTCATAATCTAAAGTTCCTCCATTCTTCTCTCACCCCCACTCCCCAACCTGATTATATATTATCATCAACTTATCAGGGAAAACATTCAGCCTTTGGTTTTGGGGACTGACTTATTTCACTTAGCATGATATTCTCCAATTCCATCCATTTATCTGCAAATGCCATAATATTATTATTCTTTATGGCTGAATAGTATCCCATTGGATATATATACCACAGCTTCTTTATCCATTCATCTGTTGAGGGGCATCTAGGTTGGTTCCACAGTCCAGCTATTGTGAATTGAGCTGCTATAAACATTGACATGGCTGCGTTACTATAGTATGCTAATTTCAAGTCCTTTGGGTATAAAATTCAATAGGAACTAAATATTCCCCTTCTTTTAACTGAGTCCAAGCTACTATGATACCCTAAATCTTAGCCCCAATGCCCCAGAGATAAAAGATACCCAGATACCACTCTCCAATTTGAAAATACAGTATACTTTCAAGAAAAAAATGGAGGGAAGGGAAAATGGGGAGCATACTAAATAGATTGAAGAGGACTTCTGGGGTGAGAAGAGAAGACACATGGCACCATAGAGAGCAACAGGCAGTACCACTGGTAGCCTATAGGATCTAGCACCTTTAGCACCTGCTGGTGGGCCTCTTGGAGTCACTGGTTCTCAGACACATGAAAGAAGTATGCCTCAGACACAGTTGCTAGGAGACTAACACTGATCTACTTTGTTCCAGGGGAACTTGCTGACTTTTCCCTTTTTTCCTGGGTCAAATCTAATACAACAAATGACTCATCCTTTTTGAGGGTTTACTCTCTTGAGGAGCCTGTCCCTTCTGGAGAAGGAATATGGTCCATTGAACAACAGCATCTCTTGATTATCCATCTTGTACAGAGTGGTTCATCATCTCTCTGCTGAAGGAAATCCTCAAACACACGTCCTCTTCTAGAATGGAGGCTTGGATTGGAGTGTCTTGGAGCCTTCTTTTTCTACATTTTGGTCTAAGTTAGTGTTCTCGTCCTTCTGTGGGACCAGAAACCTTGGGATACATGGAACACATGTATTCCTACTGCCCCAGGTTGCTTCTTCTGTCCTTCAGGTAAATGTAGTGTCCTGGAAAGTGGCATATCTCCTCTTTACACAGTCCAGGTATGAGGAGACAAACTGTTTGAGTCATGGGCTCTTCAGAGTTGCCACCATTAGCCTGAGGTTCTCCCTTCATTTGGAGTTTAGACTTCCACCAAGATGGTCCTGTTGATGTGGTTTCCGTAGGTCTTGCTCTTTCAACATTCTTAGTCATGCACAGATAAGCTCCCTAGATGACTCCATTTTGAGTTTAGGAATTTTGAGGGTCCTTCCTTCTCAGGATGTCACTTGATTTTCATTTGCAAACAATAGACTTTCACAATGATGGTTTCCTTGGGCAACTTCTCTGATTTGCCTTCAGTGCTCCAGAAGGTAACATTTTTCCACAGTTCATTTTGTTACCTGCCTCAGTTATATTAGGAATGATCTCTTCTGTTTCTCCAGCCACATCTGAATATCCTTTGTCTCTATGGCACATAGTTCCTGGTACTTCTGGAAAGTAAGTTGAAGCATACTAAAGAAGCTACTCATCTCCACAAACCTGGTGGTAGGGTATCTTCTGGGAAAGACCTGTGGACAAGAAAACAAAGGGGTACCGTTTGTGGAAAACCTAGTGTAAGAAAAGAAAAGGATAGTATCTTGATAGCTGCCTCCAGTAGGAGGCTGAAGTGGGAAGGCATGATTTTCCAAGGTTTGGGAATGTTGAAGAAACAGAAGTCAACTCATGTGAGCATTCTGGAAAAGATCCCTCTGAGACAGTGTTCAATAAAAGGGAAGAAAGTCAGATGGATCAGGATTGAAGCTGGTATTTGTCACAGTGAGAGAGGTGGGTAGTGGAAGAGGGCCGGCAATGATCCAGTGAGGTTCATGAATGGACTTGTCTAATGAGAGAAAGATTTCCTGAGAGGTTGGGGTCAAGCAAAAGAAATTCTTCCTTTGACTCTGCCTTGACCCTTATGAAAAGAAACTGAGATTTCGTTTTCCCTCCCTCTATTTAGGCAAGCTGCAGACAGACCACGATCATTCGAGACTTTCTGTTTTGAATTTATGGAGCACTGTTTTCCTTTCCTGTTATTCATTTAAAGAAAGCAAAGGTATTTTCTATTTTTGCTTTAAACAAAAAACTCCACAAGAAGGACATTCTGTTTGTGAACTTCCAAAGATTTTCAGTCATGAGTCCTCTGTTGGGAACAAACACAGAATCTCTGAACTTAGCTGCCTGTATGATCCATCAAAAAGGATTCTGTTCCCTGAGGCCTTAGTTTCCTCAGTTTTTAGCCTCTGATCAAAGATTTTCAGAGCCTTGGGTTGACTCTGAGAATAACTTCTAGGACAGAAGATTGGTCCAGAGACACTGGATAAGTAAAGGGAGATGATGAGCTGTTGTGTGACTCTGTTCCTGAGACATACCCTACATTCACTCAATAATCCTTTTCAGGTACAGAAAATCAGAGTGTTTGGAACTTTACTCTGGGGTCCTCTACTAACCCACAGATAGATTAATCTGTCAATTTGAATAGAAGACCTCTGGCCTATTCACCATATTCCCCTGAAGGAAATTGTTCTAGTCTTTCCTGGAGGGCCAAAATCAGGTTGTGTAAACACAACTGATATAGTGAAGTGGGAAGATGAGTAGAGAAAACAGGAGTCCATTTACTCTGTGGCATTGGAATTAGGGTTTCCTTACTTTATTTCTGTCTACCATTGGATTGATCTAATTAGAATACAGAGAGGAAGAAAGAGGAGGAGGAGGAGGAGGAGGGAGGAAAGGGGTGGAGGAAAGGGGTGGAATAGAGGGAGAAGAATTGCATAGCACAAGAAGAATGAAATAGATAAAAAAAATACCCAGGAGATTGAGCTTGTACTCATCATCCACAGGGTCCTGTGGCTATTCAGTAAATAAAGAATTGTGTCCATCTTCACTGAGCCCTGAACACTAAGCCCATATGGTCTGGCCTAGAGATCCAAGCCTGCCTCACAAAGCCTCAAGGCAGGCACTAATGGCTCTCAAGATTGGAGGAGGAGACACAAAGGAAGCCAAAGACAAGCCCTAACCCTACACTCCTACCTCCTATGCAGACTTCTAGCATATCCTAGACTATGATCCCCTGCTTCTCTGGATTTTGGTGTTTTCCAACTCCAGCTTACAGCATGCTGTTATCTATCTATCAACTCCAGCTTACAGCATGCTGTTATCTATCTATCTATCTACCTATCTATGCTTTAATTGAAGCATACTAAAGAAGCTACTAGTCTCTTACCACAAACCTGGTGGTAGGGTATCTTCAAGAAAAGACCTGCGGACAGGTCTTTCTTGGTATTAATGATACCAATTCCTTAAATCTAAAAGTTGACGTTTTCCCAAGGATTTTTCTAATTCTCAGGACTTTCCACTTAAGGGTTTTTGTTTGTTTGGGGTTTGTTTTGCTTTGTTTTGTTGGTCCTCAGCATTAACTTTCCCACATAATTTCGTTTTGCATTGTATTAACTCAAACATGGAACCCACTTTCCCATTTCATGTTTCACCAAACTAATGGACTTCACAAAAACAAAACTGAGCAATACATCCCTAATAAAGCCACTAGAAAAGAGTGACAAAGCCGGAAAGAAGTGCTAACACAATCTGTGGAAAATCATGCAGTTATTTAATATTGATAGTTTAATGATTTAAAATTAGCAATTTTTGTCTGCCAGAGTTCTTTGAGGCCACTGTGTAGGAGAAATCATAGGGAATTAATGGTGTTTAATTAACTGTGGAGAGGATAGAAGGTATAGATTCTGATTTTGTACTTTTATCCTCTTAAAGTATTTAAATGTTCTAACCATATAAGTATATATTAGTTTTAATTTTCTATTGAACACATGTTAAGAGTGGATTACTGGGCAAGGAGATTATGCACCTGCCACCCTGATTTTTTTAATGCTTTGGTAGAAGAAAGATATTTTGTGAAAAAAAAAATAAATTCCAGGATTCTATGTGATTATTAACAGATCTTGACATAAGGGTCAAGGACAAGTGGGAAGTGATCCCAGACATCGCCAATAAAGAAACTGAAAGTGATACAGAGGAAAGACGGCCCATAAGTGTGTGCTACTAGGTCAATTCAATGAATCTTGCCATTTGACCAAATTGGAATTTTGGTGTGGCACATGAAATCTCAGTCACCCCATTCAAAGGATTATCAGTTGAGGTTTGATCCCATGAAGCTCCAATTCTCTGGCACTTCAACTTTTTGGAGACCTGAGGAGAGCAGGCTCTGGCTACTAGGAAGAATCCTCAGATAAATGGAAGCCAGGGCACATAAGCAGCACAGTTGTAATGCCTGAAGGGACACAGAAAGGAAGTTCCAGATTTCCTTCAATCCTCAACATGTACTCAGAGGAGGATGTACTTTATCATCTCTTCCTCTGGTTTGGAGATTCAGAGGACATATCCATTTCCCTTATTCTTCAACTTCTCAGTATTGGTGGTCTGTCCTTCAAGAAGCCTTGATTTCTTGATTGAAAGTAAAAAAAAAAAATCTATATTAGAAATAAGATAAACTTCAGCTATCATTGGAGTACTATCCATTTTAGTTTCCTCACATAAAAAATAGTATGCTGTGGAAACACCTTCAGTTTGTATTTGGGGCGACTCCCTCCCCCAAGGCACACTTCAATTCACATGAATCAGGATATTCATATCCAATGAAAATCAGATACTTTTTAAAAAGCAACCAGAAAAAGATTAGCAAAGAATGAAAAGAGCAAGATAATAAATATTTTAAGCTTTGTGGGCCAAGGGACACAATATATGGAACCTATAACAAGAGAAAGAGCAAATTTCCATAATTTTTTAAATTCAAAAGACAATAATAATTTATTCTGATTTTGTTTACAATGCAAATCTATTAATGAGAATAGAAATTTTTGAGGGAAATAAAATTGCATTTAATGAGCTTCAAAGTTAGTACTCCCTATAATCAAAATCAATTACAACTGTTCATCTGTTAAGGTAATTTGCAATGAGATCTTACATATTTCAACTATGAAACTATGAAGATAGGTTCTGCCACATGCATTTATCAATCCATGATCATATAATTTTAATTAAGAATATTCATCATTTTGAAGAAAGTTGTAGAATTAGATTATTTCCTTGATATTTGGCTCCTTGCATGTCATTAGAATGCAAAATAATCGCTTCCAATTGAAGGTTACATAGAAGTGTCTCAATTGTACACTCAAATGGATTTTGAAATATAGAAATTTTATTTGTACTTGTGTTGAGGTTTGAAACATGCTGCTAAAACTGTAATTTGAGTTTAAGAACTAAATCTGCAACAAATTTGGGTGAAATTAGAGATTTTACTTCTCATTTTAATTTTTATCACTACAGGAAGTATATAAATCAGTTTGGCAATAAATATGAATCAAATGGTTGCTGTCAAAATTACTTTGCTATGGTATGCATTCTTCATATAAGTACTCTATTTCCAGGTAATTTTAGAATTAAATTTTTTACAAAAATTATCAACTTTTCAGCAAAACTAATCTCAAAGTCATGCATCATTTGATAATTATAGTTGAGGATGTTTCTTCTCATTTAAAAAAATTTTTTTTTTACCCCTAACCTAAAAAATTGCAAAAAAAAAAAATTAGCACAGTTATGTTATAGCACTTATACGTGATGGGACAAGTCAGGATATTTACCTTCTATTTCTAACAAAAAAATCACAAAACTAATGATAGCTAAGTCCACAAAAAAAAGCAATGCAATTTATCATTGAGATTACTAGTTCAATAACACATGCTAGATTTAAATAGTCTCTTCAAAGTCTCTGATGATAAATATTACAATGACTAGGTTTTAACATCTCATACTTTTTACAAGCTTTGTTAAGTTTTTCAACTATACCCTTTTTTGCTTTACTCATATTTTTACTTCTTCCAGTTATAACACATCTTAGCAGATTCCACTTCAGATGTTACTGAATTACTGGGGGTTTGTTTCAATTTTTTAATAGTCTTACTTATAAATGTTTCATACAAATTATTCATAGAGCAAATTCTCCAGTTACTTAAAACTTGGCATTGACTTCTCAAGAACTGAGAAAAATTACTCATTTTTTGAATTGCTTCTTGATTGTCAATGTTGATTCAAATGCCTTCAACTTTTTGACAGTTTCTCTCACCAAAATGCTAACATCTTAGACAAGTTTTCTTTTCTCTACATACATTTCTCTTGTTGTTGTAATCAAACATAACTTAATGAAATAAACATCAGTAAATGCTTTCTCCTGTGAAAATAACAGAGCACTTTTAATTTTACTTAGATTTTTATTTTTTATTGTTATGAAGAAATTCTGCAGTGATGAGATATTCTGTTTTTAAATTTCCTTATTTTTTTCTGGCCATTGCTTTCCTTTGAGCTGGAAATATTTTCAACCTGCTTAGTATGATAATGTCAATATATTATATTATTTAGCACTACTGTGGTATCCTTGCATAACAAATAGGAATTTTGGCATCTGATCTCTTTAAAGGTTAGATAAGATCAAGTGCATGTATCCATCCTTGGAGCTACAGCCCTTCTCTTTGATGAACCATTTTTTACCCTGGAGATAGAAAGGCCCAGGTGTAGACACATCTGTTCCCCTGTAGATAGTAATCTGATGATTTGACTCTCTTCATAAGTTTCTACACATTTATATCGTAGACTTGCCAGTTTAACGTGTTTAGGGAGACAAGTTTATTACAGGATAGTAGATGGGCTTATAAAATTGTGAAGAGGGTTCAAGAAATACACCATTGGCTGAACATCCAGGAAAATGTTGGACTTTCTCTGCAGAACAAGTCTCCATATTTGTTTCTACCTCTGTCATGATCAGAAAGCTGGAGGATTGGGAAGCTGAGGGGACAGGTAACAAATATCTGAGAACCACCAAACTGGAAAGCTACCTACCTAATCATGAAGTCACTGATCTCTGTGTACTAGCTTGAATTAGACCCAGAAAGTAACAATTCCCCAATGATTTTCCAAGTGTCTCCATTTCAAACAATGAGTCATTTGAAACATCTCATTGACAGAAACAAAATCACACCTAGAATTCTGGTAGAGTCTTCTCAGGGAGTCTGGAAAATGCAGTGGTTTATCTTTCCTACTTCAATTTAATTTATTAGGAAAGAGATTTCAGACTGAGAACGATTCCACAATTTCCACATTAGTTTCTCCTTCATGTCTTTCAAAACTTTTCTATTCTCTCATAACTAGAATAGTGAACTAAACCTCACTAAGTCGTATAGGAGGAAGAAGACAATATTGATCATTAACCTATTTCCCTTGCAAATGAACTTAAAAGGAATTTTTACAAAAATGGTCCCTGGAAATAAAAATGAAGAACTAATCATTTGCTTTCATTTAGGGAGATACCTGACTAAAATAGCAAATGTTGCACATCTGAGGAAATGTTCTTTTATCTCATCTAAATCAAATAATTTTAGACAAATTATCACTTTTCCCTTTAGGCTAGAGCCAATAATTTGAGATAATTTCCCCATAATGAGAAAAAGTTGTGACTATGAGGCAGAGAAGAACAAAAAATGATAGGAAAATTCTCTACCAATGTTTTTCACTATCAGCAGTTTTTCACATGTCTCCCTATAATTCTTCACATGAAAAAATCAATATAAGTGGAAAATATTTATATAAAGTATATGGTTAATATGTAAGAGTAGATATATTATTATATAATATGTTACATAATAACATTCTTGTAATAAATATAAAGATAAAATATAAATAGGTATAAATATTATAATAAATATATTTGTCATTACATTATTATGAAAATTGGCACGCATTGATGTTTAAGATGAGAAAATGAAGGGGATTACAATAATTTTCCTTAATATACACATAAGGTGCAAAGTCAGTTTTTAAACTAATTTAAATTTTTCTTTTTCCTCCTTTTTTTTTTTTTTTTTTTTTGGTACTGGGGATTGAACTCAGGGGCACTCCACCACTGAGCCACATCCACAGCCCTATTTTGTATTTTATTCAGAGACAGGGTCTCACTGAGTTGCTTAGGGCCTCGCTAAGTTACTGAGACTGACTTTGAACTCGCGATCCTCCTGCCTCAGCCTCCCAAGTGCTGGGATCACAGGCGTGCGCCACCGCTCCCGGCTTAAACTAATTTAAATTTTTATGAAAGTAATAAATATCATTTTAAACTAATAATATTTAAAAATACAATGAGACAATTCATGTTTCACATGCCCTACTTCATAGTCTCATTCCACAGAGGCAATACTTTTACATTCTTTGAGATCTTCCTTTGTATATTTTTACCTTCCTATGTCTAAATAAAGTGTTTAAATGGCTACTTTGATTTATCTGTGTTAGACATCATTTGATTACATCTTGTCTAGAAAGAAGTCATTAAATGCCTCTATTTCTCCTCCTCCCTCATCTGTCCAATAGAGTCATATTCCAGTTTTTTAAACGAATATTTATCACCACTGTGAAGTCAAGTAATGCACTATGATTACATATCTGTTCTTGTCGATACTTTTTTCATTATACATTTTCTTTTTTTTTTCCAACTTATATGTCTTTTATTTATTTTCCTCATCTTATTGTTCTGGCTATATAATGTTGAATAGAAACTGATTGAGCAAACACACTTCTCTTGCTTCTGTTCTTAGAAGGGAAGCAGCCACTCTTTCATGATTAAATATGATGTTAACTGTAGGTTTTTCACATATGCACATTATCAGATTGAAGATGATTTTTTTTCTATTCCTAGTTTGCTTGAGAATTTTTTAAAATTTCATTTATTTATTTTTTCATTTATTTTGATTCATCGTACACAAGTGGAGTACAATTGTTTCTCTGGTTGTACATGAAATAGAGTCACACCATTTGCATGATCATACGTGTACATATGTATTGATGTTTGTCTCATTCTGTTATTTTTCTTCCCTTCCACCCTGTCCCCACCCCTCTTTTTCCTAGGTAACTAGCACCATTTCTCCTAAATATTAAGAGATCTCCAAAAAGCTTTTTTAAAAAATAATAAATTCCAAGACCTCAAAGACAATTTTTTAAAAATCTATCAATTTAATTTTACTCCTTTAAGGCCCTCTCTCAGTTCCCAACTCACCTGCTCTTTAAATCCTGTTACCCAGTGAGCACATTGTATGGCATTCTTCCGGGATCTCCTGATGCCTTCCTATGTGTTAAATTCCTCACTTACTGGATCATATATCTTTCTTATATAAATTGATCTTTCTTTATGCTGAAACACAATCTCCATTAACATCCTGAGCAAATATAAGGAAAAATGAAATAAAATTAAAAAGATAAAAGTGTGCTAAATCTATTTAGCACAAAGCAAGACTAAGATACCAAGTGTGAGGATACAAATCAAGATTAAGAATTCATCATATCAATAAAACTTCATTAAAAATTACAAGTCTGGAATTAAGAGTAGAAACTCAGTGGCTGTATTTAAAAAAAAAAAAAACAGTCCGAGTTCTTAAGAGAAATAGTAATCTGGAAAGTGAATCAAAAAATATAGAGAGAATAAAGCTCAAGAGACAAAAGGACAGAAAATTCAGAAGAGATCATTAGATAAAAATGATATCATGAAAGGATATAAGTGGGTGTTTTTTGCATCAAAACTGAAAAGAGGAAGGGACTGGGGTATAAGCTTTATCTGAGAGTTTTCTCAAAATGCACTAACATGCCACAAATTCAAGAGGCACTACAAACCCCAAGGATAACAAGACCATGGTTGTGATATCGAGAATGACAAAGAAGAAGAAGAAATAGGGAGAAAGAGGAGGAAGAGGAGGAAAGAATCCACATAGAAAAAAGAATCACCATAGAAAAATTACTAAACACAGGAGCAAAAGGAGGGTTTTGAAAGCAGGAAAGTACCTTGAAAGGGGCAATAATAAAACTTACAACTAACTTAAAACTGGCAATAATGGAGGCAGAAAGATCACTGAGTGACATTCTTAAAGTGCAGGAAGAAAATGCTAAACTATAATTCTGTGATCAAGGACAGTATTCTTAAACAGAAAGGAGGACAAAGATATTTTCAAAACAAAAAAAATATATCTAAGTGAATACTTCACAATAGATACACAGTAAATACAAACAGTTGTCCTTCAAGCAGAAGCCATATCATGTCTCAGACATAGACTCAAAGTGCCTGATCCAAATGAAGTTTGAGTTGGTGGTGTGATCATTCATTCATATATAGTTCTGATATGCATACTTCTCTTGTATATATTACACATCATACAATTTTAACAGAATAAATGTATATGTATGCATAGGTATGTGAGCTGTTTTCTGTACCATTAAAATGTGCATTTATTTTATATCATTTTTACTATTTTAATGCTATAGCTTGTAATATATTTTATGATCTTGTGGGATCATATAACCCCATTTTTAGCATTTATGCTTCTTGTCAAATGACTACTTATTTCTAAGTTTTAGTTTTGTCATATAAAATATGGAATAAAGATATTGAATTCCTCAAAATATCAAATAGAAATTTTATTAAAATTGAATTAAAATAGAATCCGAAATTTCATTTAAATAGTTCTTGCTGCTGGACGGAGAATACATTTGCGCCTATGTTCTTTCGTGTTAATGGAGGTATATCTTCTGTATAGATTCCTTAAAATGGGATTTCTGATTAAAAGGAAAGGCACATGTGTAATTTATTTTTGATTATAAAATTCCTTTACATGATATTTATACCATTTCTCATTTCCTGCAGCAATGTGTCAGAGTGCTTGCTTTCCTGACAGGTTTCCAGGGCAGTACATTTATTGCAGAATGGAGGATGGGCAAGAGGGTGGTAACAATGGTTTCACTAATTTAATAGGTGTGAAGTGGTATTTCCAGGTAGTCCTTTGTATTCCCCTTATTGTGGAATAAAAGAAATAGATTTTATATATTCATGGGCCACTCTTTCTTTTTCTGTGAATTCCGTGTTTAGATCTTCAGCCTAATTCCTTTTTACCAAGGTTTGAGTTTGTCATTCCCATTTTGTAGAGCATTTTTTATTTTAGGGAAGTTTCTTTAATATTTTTGAAATCATATTCTGATTTGTCATTTAATTTTGTTCATGGTATTTTTTTCCAAATACTTTATTACTTTTTGTATTACAAGTTTTCTTTTATTGCTTCTGAGTTTTGAGTCATGGTAAGAAAGCACTTTCTACACTTGAAGATTATAAAAGAATTCACCTTTTATATTGCACTAGTATGGTCTTGCATTTTATATTTTTATCTGAAATCTGTTAGGAATTTATTTGAGCATGGATAAAAATTATTAAAAATTTTATAGCTATCTAGTGTTTTTAAAACAGTTTATTAAAAAGTCTATCTGTCCCTAGTGATCTGAAATATTACCTTTATCATATACCAAATTTCCATGCATACATGGGCTTATGTTTTGATATTTTTCATGTGTCCTACTCATGGATCTAATTTACTTCTTCTGATACCATAGTATCTTAAATAGAGACATTTATTTATAATATTTTTTAATATGTAATGAAGCTTAACATCATCATCACACCTATCAGTATGTTCCCAGCTAGTTATTTCATTTGTCCAAGCCTGCTTTATTCTCTCTTCAAAATATCTCCATAAAATTTCAATATTAAGATATAGAATATGTCTAAATAAATACATATCTGGATGTTTTATATTTTCAGTTATATTATAAACAGGATGCTGAATAATTTGACAAATTAAACTTTATTTACATTAATAACTTTGATGTATATTTAAGATCACTTCAAGAAGATCAATACCTAGACTTACACAAAAACTTGTGGCTTCATATGTGTAAGTCTAACCAAACTAAAATTATGGATAAACATCCTTTAATATTTTATATGAAGAGAACTGACATTTTGCCAATGAATCATTATATCACATTTGGCTAATACTCATTATTTCTATGAAACCAGATTAATCTGAATATTGAAAAACCCACAAATTCACACAGTGATAATATGATTATATTGGATTTATGTAATAATTTGAAATGGCATATTTTCCAAATATGATAATCACCTAGTTTTTTTCAAATGTATGAGGATAGAGAAAAATTTGTTTTCAGTGAACTGAACAAAGGGGGGAAATTCAGAAGCTAATAACTTTGGATTGTCAGAAGATACTGTCTAGAAAATGAGAAGACATGCCCCACCCAGATTAGGACAGAATATTTGCAAAACAAAGATTTTACAAAAGATTAATACCCAGAAGATATAAAGAATTTCCAAAATTTAATAATAAGACATCACATAACCTGATTTTAAAACGAACACACACTAAAAAGTTTAGGCAATATATTTGAGTAGAGAGTTTACCAAGGAAGATACAAAATACAGGAACAAAGAGATAAAACATGAAAAATCCTTGGCAGCAGTGCTCACTAGGGAATAACCAATGAAAATGACAGCGTCAGACCACTGCACACCTATGAGAACGATTAAAATAAAGGGAGTTTAAGGTCCTCAACACCTCCCCCCAAACAGGAAGTTACATCCTCCCACGTGCCCAAATATGTGGTCACCAGCTCAGAAGACTACCACAGATGACTGTGGGAGCTCTGAACAGTCACCTTCTGCTAATACGCCCTCTGGCCCCTGGTCCTCAGTCTCCTCCGCCTTGTTCTGTCCTTCACGCTTTCCATGGTTCCTACAGTCGCAGGATTGTGTTCACACAGTTTCCTGTGCCTCATATTGTCTTCTCTCTTCACCGGGTCTAGTTCTGCTCCTCTGAAGACATATTTGTCTCTCAGTCCTCAGCTTGACTTCTCCTCCTTCGAAGTGGCTGCCACAATTGGAATGTAATATTGATTGTGGAAGTATGTGATTAATATCTCTACCCACCAGCCCTTAAGACACTGGGGAAGTGCCAAACACACTCGCCTCCTCCCCCTGGGGTCCTTAGCACCTAGCACGGTTGTGGCACATTTTAGGCAATTCAACACTATTGAACCAACATATAATTGAATTAATACAGAAATTAAAATATATGATATAATAGTATATACTATATAAGAATAAAGTATGAAAAATGCTTGAAAATCCAAAAATTGAAGGCAGAAATCTTTAAGGTCTTTCGGTTGGAAACATGCTATATTCCCTCACAGGGCTTTGTGTCAAAACTCGAATGTACAACTAGACGTAGGAGGATAGTGGTAGAGCACTTGCCTAGCCTGTGGGAGGACTTGAGCTTCATCCCCAGCACCACCAAGAAAAAAAAAAAAAAAAAAAAAAGAATAATAAGAAGAAAAGAGCTGAGACATTTAAAACTGAAGCAAGGTGATGTTAATTATCAATAAAATCTGAGGCTTCCTTAAAAGGAAGCTCAGATATCAAATTAATTTATCATTCACCATGTATTGTCTCTAGACAACAGCCTCCAGAGACATGGAATTTTGGAATGCTAGAATTTGAAAAAAAAAAAAAACTTAGAGATTTCTTTCTTAATCAAGGTGACTGATTTTACCAAAGAGGGGTCTGAATTAGTTTCCCATTTAGAGGTGACACTGAGTATATCTGCTCTGATTTCTAGTCTAGTGATGCTTTATTTCTTCTCTTTTCATTTTAACCTATGAGTCCTATTTTTAGCCTTTTAAAATACATTTCTGTGTTTTTTATTCTATGGGGGTTACCTGGAAGCTTATGTCAAACAATACTAACCTCATGACAGTTTACCTCACATTAGGCCCACAATGAAAAACAAATGATTAATCTTTGGTGTGTGCTCAGTTTTTTTAAATCCTTAAATAGAAGTGGTACTTTAATACATTTATTTCTTAAAGCATTGAAATTTATTGATGAATAAAGTGATCTCTCCACACTGTCTCAGAATTATTTTTCCCAAGGTCACTGATCTTCATGTCACATCTTTTCAGATATATCACCTCCAATATTCTAAATTCCAAAAACAGAAGATTTGGGGTATCCCCTGGGAATTCATAATAACAACAAAAAAAAACTAAAAGTACAAAAGCACAGCTCGATTAGGAAATCACTATCAAATTTTGATAACCCTGAAACTAATCTAATGAAACATACCTAACTCAATCTAAAATAATAATAATAATGCTGATAATTCTTGATGGTGATAGAGTGTAATAGAATAAGGGGTTACCTAAGCCTTTAAGGCCTGTCTATTGAAGCACCCAATTATTTGCACATGCAAAATTTAGTACAAGCTGAATTGGTCCAACCAATAAAATAATCTGGACTTTGAAATGTCTAAGTCCTATATTATTCAGATTTAGAGAGCACCCCTCCTGACATTTCTTTCCACTGCTTCACAAATGCCATCATCTTTATGACTGCAGCCCTTTTACTTTTCCTTACTGCTGTTGCCTTCCTGCAGACTTTATAGCAGCTTTGACAGTCCCCCTCTTGATTCATTTAATCCCCCCTCCTTCCCTCCGCTGTCTTTTTCCTCCGTCTATTTTAAGTTACAGGGAAAGACAAGAAAATCACAGCCTAAAGGCGTTCAGAATTTAGCGTTTTCACTCTATGGAATATATGAATCACACAGTTGCACATTCTGGGGTTTAGTTATTTGTTTCTTTTTCCAAGAGAAATTGTTTTTACAGATTGCAAAAACATGGATTTTGATATTGATTATTTTTTGACACTCTCTCCCCATCTGAAATTTCCCTGGCTTTCTGTTCATACTCAAACATGCTCACAATATGTGGCCAGCAAACTAAAACAGAACATGACTAATATGGTACATAGTCTTGAGTAGGCAGCATCCTAAAATTACTGAAGTTATGGGAATCTAATCTTAGTTGAGAGTACCACAACCATTTGCTCAATGGCTGCACTTTGGGACCCTTTTCCAGCTCAACTCTAGGAAAAAGAAATACTGGCTGCGACGCCGGGCCCTGCAGTTTATGACTTCATGACGTGAAAAACTCTTACCCCTTAGGTGTTGTGTCCTCTATGCATTCTGCCCTTTGGTCATTTTGAGAAAATATGATTCACAGAATATATGAAACACGAGGTCTAGGAGGCCTCCCCATAGTGAGGGGTCCTGAGACTTGCAATGGCTAAACAGACCAGGAAGAGCACTGAAGAAGCTGGGGTGGGCAATGCATCTTTAGCCCAGCTGCTGCTACTTTGAGAAGTCCCTTCCATGCCTTGGTGAGCTGTCCTCTGGTTTGTGTTTGCTGCTGGTTTGTTAGAGCATTCAGTCATCAAGGTTCAGAGGAGGGGACCTGGCTATATTTAGTTCTTACTACTGAGACCTTAGACACAGTCCAGCCCAGTTCATGATGTCTGGGAGCAAAGTCACATGCTAATAAGCCATGAATTTGTTCCCTATTTCCCTTCACCATTATCCCTCTTAAACTTGCCTAAAGTCGCAGTAGGCAAAGTTGAGTGTTAAGAACTTGGGATTCTGGGTCATGGCTTCCTCACTATCTCTTCCCTCTTTGCCAATGCAGTGAAGAATAATCTGTGCCGGAGAGAAAATAGTGACTGCCAATGGCCGGTGGACACCCTATGGCATAAATTTAAGAAAGAATAAGATTCAAAGTTGGAGATCAGCACAACCAACAATTAGGGCCAAGAATAAACAAAACAATGAATGGCATTTGGAAAAAGTATGAGATTCAAATACACATAGAAAGTATTAGACAGGAATCAGCATGGTAGTCATTCCCTTGTGTGTGTGTGTGTGTGTGTGTGTGTGTGCGTGCGCACACGTATGCCTGCACATCATGCCAGAACCAAGTAGAATTTCTTAAATACTTCTTTTTATGAAGGGCTTAGATTTTGTAATCCCTAGAATGCAAAACTTCACAGGTGATTCTAAATTCTAGATAAGCACTCTGGTTTTAGAGACACTCTAGTCTATTTCATTTTGTCTATGTTCTCCATAGATATACAGTAGGACACAGAAAAATGATCAGTCTTATGACAAAGGAAAGAATCTGGCAGTCTAGAAAACCTTACAATTCTACTTTCATGGATTAGGTCACATACCTCAAAGGAATTTGAAGGGCAAAAGAGCATTTCTATCGTCAGAGAATTAAGCTAGAGTTAAATCAGAAGTGGAATAATAAATCCAGGCTCTGAATAAGCCAGGATTATTTTGTCTTCTCTCTTATTACTACTTATGGTTTGGCTCTGGAGTGTACCCTAAAGTTTCATTTTGAAAACATGGTTTCCAAAGCAGCAAAATTGAGAGGTAGGTCTTTTAGACAATGATTGGGTCATAAAGACTCTGACCTCATCAGTGTATTAATCCACCAATTAATCCATTAACAGTTGAATGGACTACTGGGAGTTGGGATCTACTTGGGGCATGCTCTGAAAGGGTTGACCTTCTCCCCAGCACCTCTTGTCCCCTCATTTGCTTCCCTGCTACCATAAGCTTACAACTTTCCTCCACCACACTCATCTGGCCTGCTGTTCTGCCCTGTCTCAGGGCCAGAGTAATGGAGTGATCAGACCATAGACTGAGACTTCTGAAACTATCAGATAAAAACTTTTCCTCCTTTAAGTCGTTCTTGTAGAGAATTTTGGTCATAGTGGCACAACATACTGCTGTTGTTACTACTTTGAATTTCACTAAAACAACTCTCATGCTGTCAATGGGAACCATCTTTATCATTAAGTCTCACCACTGCTTCAGCAAGAGACTTCTCGGATCATCCAGGTTCCATTATGTTGCACATGGACACACCACATCTGTGTTGGTGATTTTTCTCACTTTACTCATAGTCTCCTCCAAAAAATAAAATTTTGATTGATTATGAATTTAAATCAGTATAATACCAAGCTTCTCAATTAAAGTCCTCAGTGTAGATAGCTTAGTGGCAAATAAAGAAGAAAAATTCAAAACTGCAGAAACAGACTAAGAGAAAGCAAGGACTGGGAGAAAAGCATCCTCTAAAGCCATACTGGTCAGACACCAGCCTACTCCTGAATTCTTTTTAGACATTGACTTTTCCCTGTGCATCTCTTTCTCATATAAATAATTTTGAATAATCAAAGATAGCCTTTTCTGATTTTTACTATTCCGGTTGCTATTGGTAGCAACATTTTAAATGACACTGTAATAAGAACTTGACTCAATTCTTCAGACATGGTTTTGACTAACACTGAGCTTCTCTTTTGTTTTGGATTATAGACCTAACTCTTTGATGAATCACTTATATCAGGAAGAATAGAAAAAGGAGAAATAACTGAGATCACAAAGATAATTTAGATGGTCTAAATGACTATTGAATGAATTGAAATGACAAAGGTAATTTAGAGCTCATAATTTTAATATCTGATTTTCTTTTTATACCTTACATCTATATATATAGTAGCTAGAGGTTCCAACTTAGTTTTATATGTAGTATATAATTCAGTCCACACCCAAGCTATCAAGATAGGTAAGACAGAGTAATAGTTCATATTTGATTCTATAAAACTATAGTATTTACACATGAAAATGTTTAAAACTGAGACTAACTCTATTGGAATTCTCTCTTCTTATGGCCTAAACCACTAGCATAGGTATATTTGCCTCAATGTCATACCAGACATTGAATGAAACGCAACCTGCAGAGTTTGGTAACAACACAGACGGTGTTTTTCATTTGGAATGCTGAAAAAACAAAATTCACAATGCATTAATGCTATACAAACTTCATCTTTCTCTTTTCTTTCCTCGCTTTTATTTGAAGCACCATCTGCTCAAAAATGAGGTCCTTTCTCTCTTTAACATCATAAGATCATCTTGTTTCCCTTTGTCCGTCGTAAGCTGATCAATGCTTTTGTATCTGTGGTCTTTCTCAGGGAGAAGAGGGATAGATTTCCCACTTCCATTCTGGTTTTAAGCTTAGGAGTTGAGAGCAGTGTGTCTGTTTGCCTTTGGGGCTGTACCTACTAAGACACACGCATCATGACCTACTTCTATGGACCCTACCAGGTGCACTCTCAGACTGACTCCTTTGGTGTTCCAGTTCTGTTACATCTCCCCAATGTGCCAGATGTTTCTTAAATTGCTCTCTTGCTCAGTAGATTTGAAATCAGTGGGGCTTGGTGGTAAAGGGAGAGGAATGTTGTTTCTTAATTTCGTTTCCTTCCTTTGAAGCTTTCTGCCACATCTGTGCACTGACAAAATGATTCCAGTCCCTCCCCCTGTGACAAATTTTGAGTTTCAGTTCTGACATTTCATTAGCCCAAGCAGTGTCTCCTGGAAGCTATTTCATTCTTCATAACCCATAACCCCAGGCGGAAGTTTACATTCTCAAAAAGGGGAAGACGAGAGTCTTACTGTGGTTTTATAAGTGCTTTTTGATGCCCCATTGCAGGTGCATACGCAAGGCGGCTGGGCTTCTAGAAAAGGTTCATGTGCTGCTCCTGTCAGTGGTTTTCTATAAGCCACCCCTTCCTCTTCGTGGGAACTTATGAAGCATAAGGGTGAGCACTGAGCAGACACTGCAGTTCACAGAAACGTTCAGAGTGAGCAAAACCATACTGGCTGCTTTGCTGAAGCATCCTACATTATCCAACTCAAGAGAAAGGGTACAACCTCATGGCGGCAGCATTTATTCCAGGAAAACTGGGTAGGCTGTAAGCTCTTCCTCTAACCAGTAGGATGACATCACACAAACTATTTAGTATCTCTGGGCCCAGTTTCTTCTTGTTCTTAAAAAAGAGTTGATGACATCCATGCTTTCTCCCAAGATGACCACCTTATGTTTCCACCTCTTTTCCTAATCTAATGAATATTCACTGCCTGCTTCTTTGTACCAGCCTTTACTCTGGACTCTAGAGATGAAAAGATAGGAGCAGTGCAGCATCCACATTGAAGGCATATAATCTAATTGGTGTTAAATACATATGGCTGTTGAATAAGTGTAAGAAATGCTGATAAGTATTATAGTCAAGAATCCTGGTGAACTGTGGCAGCAGAGGAGGAATTCTGAATTCAGTTTGTGGAGGGAAAGTGGGAAATGAACATGGGATTTTATTTACTTTCAATTTCTCAGTTGTCCAAGAATAAATGACAATCATTACACAGACATATGTTAACACTAAGTATACTATACATACGTGCTATACTTAGTGTTAATAGACAGTTACCGGGACCTTGCTGTGTGCTGGTGATAAGTTTCATACTTATATTGGTCACTAAACATTTAGTGTTGTCACTTTTAAATTTAAATTAACTATGGGTAAGTACTCGTGTTTGGTACTTAACTGCTAAAACAAACCATCAATTTTCGCAGCATAACATAAAAAATACTTATGCAACACTCTAGCCTCTGGTGGACTTTTGTTGTAGATTTCTACCATCTAATGACTATAAATTCAGGTTCCTCTAGCTTACAATGCTGCCACCTTAAAGGCATGATTGCCAGGTTCCTGCAAGGAAGACTGAGAGATCAAGATTCAACTCTCAGAATTTTGAGTCTTCCATTTCAAAACTACTGGATGATTTATAGTTTTTTTGAAAAGCTATTCTTTTATTCATCTTTTTTTATACATCCTGTATTTTTAAAATGGAAATAATTTTCCCTTCTTTCCTTTTGGAAATTTGCACTCTATTTTCATGAAGGGTACTCCTATAAAAATTTTTTTTAATGTTGCATCTATTTTCCAGGTCTGTAGAAACTTGATCCTCATTATGTACTGCTAAAAATGGTAAAAGCCAGACTTATAGTCAAACATATAACATTCTCTACCAAATATATATTGTTCTCAATCAATTAAGTATGTCAGAAATCAAAATCACCTTTCCCTTCACTTGTCCTTTTATGATCGATCTCATAATCTGTCGATAGCATAATTTTTCTTTTCCCTGATCTATGGACCTGACTCCCCCTGCCTTGCAACTTACTTCCTAATGGCCCTGACAGTGTTGTTTTTGTAGCAAGATTCATGTATGAACTCTCTCCTCTTTGCCACTGCCATAGCCAAGGGTACAATTCATATCCTTGCCACCTCTTTCCCTGACCACTTCAGAGGCTTCACAACCTACAACCACTTCTGTCTTCAATACACTTCACTTCTACTCCCCGTTACCTTTCTTTTCTTAAAATTTTTATTTCATGACACCTTGCATATGTCTTACAAAGAAAGGATACTTAATCAATGACTTTGCTTTAGACAATTACAATAAAAGGAATTAAATAATCCAACTATCTGTATATACTTATAGATAATAGAGGGCAATCCATGTAGATATTGCCACAAATGAATTTGCATAATTCTTAAAAATCTAAAGATTCTAGAAGTAACACTGAGATAACATTTATGTAAATCTTGATTTGTGTGTGTGTACAACTGTACACATTTGCCTCGAAGTACACACACACAAACACACACACCCACACACACACAAACACACACACACATGCGCAGAGTAGATAGAACAATCCCTCCTGTAATAACAAAGCTACCCGGATCCTAGCCTTTTTCTTCAACAATGCACAATTTCTTAGAGAGATTAATTTCATAAGCCCATTTAGAAGCATATCCTAAAAGATAAATACAACAGAAATCTACAATAAAGAGAGCTCTGATCAGCAGGAGCAAGAAAATAGACTCTACCTAATCTGCCCAAACTATATGGGCATTTTTGCTTGTGACCCTCTTCTCAATTAATGAACATAAGTCCAGAACTGCACAGAGCATTTTAGGGAATAGAAGGAAGTAAATTATACAGAACCTGCCTTTAAAAATTAATTTTCATGCCTTCAGGTGTGAAAGAACTCTCAGATCATGGTGTGAAACCAGAAATTATTAAAAATATACTGAGAAATTCAATCAGATAAAAATATAAAACTCCTCTATGTAAAAAAGCAATATAGAAGTGAAAGGCAAGCATAAAATGGAAAATAATACTAGCAACATAAATAAAAAGGGCTAATATCATTAATATACAAATAGTTGTCATAAATCAATAAGAATCATCCAGGAAAAAAAATGAGCCAAGGGTATAAATAGGTAATTTTCAAAAGAGTAATTATAAATGGCTTCTAAATGCATGAAAAAGTGTTCAATATCACTAGCAATGAAAGGAAAACAAGTTAAATTAAGATATAATTTTTCACCTGTCAGCTTTCAAAGATCTAAAATGATAGTGTTCAGTTTTGGCAAGAGTTTGGCTCTTTCTCTTATATACAGCTGCTGAAAGAATTTGCTTCATGTTTTCAGAATGCAGCATCTCCATATATCTTAAGAATGTGCAAGAAGTTAATCTACTAACCTTAGCTGCTAAATTTATTTCCAAGAATATTTATATAAATTATGAGAGATATCTGCAAAATGATTTTCATTTTTAATGTTTATATGAAATTAATTAATTGATTATATTGCTATCAAAATGACTTACAATATAACTTTTGACAGAAAGATTTTCATAGTGAGAAGAAGAGAGAAGAACCAATATATGGAATAATAACCCATTCTTGAGGATAAATTCTGGAAAGGCTGGTGTACAAAATAAGAGAGTTTAAATCTGAATGATTTATTTAAAAGTGATTATTTTCTTTGATCTCATCAGTATTTAAATTTTCATCACAAAAGATTATTTTCATGATATATATAATTTATGCTATAGCTTTAAATAAAGTTTTTAGACATAATAGAGCTTTAAATTTAGACAGAATCATTAAAATCTAGTCCTACCTGAAGACTAGTTTAAGAATTCCCTGCACAATGTCCCTAATGGATGACAACTGTGTTTGTCCTGAATGCATAAATGGAGAGAAAGATAATATGCTTTATTCTAAAATCTTTCATCTGTTTTCTCCCAACACTTTCAGTTATTGGCCCTAGTTTTTGCTCTGGGACGATATGGGAGAAACCTACATGTTTCTTTACGTGACCAACACATCCATTCTCTGAATGAAATGCTTTTGTTCCCTTATTCTTTTATTCACAAAGGTATCAGCACCCATGGTTTGGATGCTTCCATGAGTTCATGATCATCTTTCATCCTGGATACTCCTCCAGGTTCCTCCAATCCAAGGCTGGCACACCAAGAAAAACTGATCATCAAGTCAGAATAGGGAAGATGGTAAATAAGAAGGGACTTCAGTAAAGGAAAATGCCTCTGGGAGCAAGAAGGATGAACTCAGGCTTCATGAAAAAGGTATGACCTGCTGGAGATCACAAAAATCAAGTGAATTTTTGATGACGGAGGAGAAGGAATAGAAACTTGGGCTCTGTCAAGTTGCCTTTTAACTTGAGCCTTCTAATAGTTAAATTTTCAATTCAGGAGAGAACAGGAGAATTAAAATCTGCCTTTCTTCTCATCTGTTCTTATAATTTTATTCCTCCCTTTCTCCCTTCTTGAATTTTTGTTATTTTAGAAATGCCAGAATAAATAGATGAATAAATATCAGTTGTGGCTACTATGCCAAGTTTTAAGAATGCTTTTTTTTTTTCAAAATTTGCTTATTGTCATTCCACAAATCATTTACTCTATGTAAATTTTGAATCCGCAATGAGATGATAAGCAACATGAGGTCAGGAATGCCTCTTGAATTTCTTCGCCAGTTCTCCCCAAGTCCTTTACCAAGGAAAAGTTCATACCATACCTAAAATGTTGCTTTGGTTTACTAAACAAAGGTGATCTCTTTTCATTGCATGGTGACAGTTCTGAGATAGCATCACAGTTCCTCCCCACCCCATACATGACATGGACATCCCCTTGTCATGCAAGCGGGAGAAATAAAGTAAAAAATGACGTCTTTTCAGAGGCCCATGATCCTTCCAGTTTTAGATAAACTCTTATACAGTATCTTCATACTACCAACTGTGGCTTTTGTGAAATTCTCAGTGGGTGACAATAGGGATCATTCTCCCCCAAAATAGAGGTATGGTTCTTAAGGCAAAAGATAGGGAAGGTCTCCCAGCCATTGAGCATCCATGACTCCACCAGTCCGGCACCCAACATTTGTCTTATTTCTTTTCTTTTATGGATTTTCATTTCTCCTGACACCTTCTGAGACTCTACATAATAACTCCTCATTTTGAACCATGAACTTGTGATTCTTAAATCCTGGAATCTACTCTTATCCAAGGTCTCAAATGTTTTGTTTTGTTTTGTTTTTCATGATTATTCCGTTTGAACAGAATAGCAGGGGAGCCACTGGAAGTTAATATGGCTTCTGCAAAGAAGAGCTGGTAAAGGAGGAGCAGTTGCCTCCTCCTTCTGGGGGCTCAGTTTTCTCTGTTCACTGCAGTCAGGAGTGACTGAGGATTGACTCCATGAGGTACCCGCCCCCCCAACTCATGATCCTACAGTCGGGTCCTTGGAGTCCTGACCTGATTTGACTTCCATGGTACTTGCTCTCATATATTTTGCTGACATATTTCAAATGGACAGAATCTGGGGATAAGGATATAGTAAATAAAAATCAGCACCACACACACCTCATTTTTTCAGCTGATACCCTTCACTTAGTCATTTCTCTCACTGAGTAACTATGCATTCAGTCCTATTCCTTTCAGTGTCCCCAAAGTGGTGATAATTTACAACAACATATGCACATGTTCAGGCAGAAATGCTTTAATATTAAAATAGTTTTCTGAAACTAAATCATGGCTATGATTGCAAACTAGGTAGGCTGTTATTTGGCATTGAATTCGGGGCACTTCTAAGCCCCCACAGGAAGTTTACTTATTCAGGATGATCCTGAATGACATGGCAAAGCACACGCACCCAAGGCCTGTTTCCATTACCTGCGCTTACCTTATTTCTAATTCATTCAGCATAAACCAAGTGGAAATTCTCTTTGATGAAATTTTTAGGAGGAAATTTGTCATTATGAATGCAGTGTTGAAGAAAAATTCATGTTCGTAGTTCCTACTCAGATAACTACTTCCATCAATGCCACTGCCATGGAACAAGTGGTCAGCATCAATCTCCTTCTCTGCAACTAACAGATATTAGCAGGTTTAGAGCCAGGAATGTGATTGAAATTTCTAGTAGAAGAATAATGCTGGGTTGAGATAGGTAGCTGGCCAATCCTGAACCTTCACTAAAGAAGATGAGGTCGGTGGTATGGAGAGGTTTTTGGTAACGGATGAGAGAGCAGGAATAGAGAATGGTCAAAGATTGTCTTCCCAAAATAGTCTAGACTCTAACGACATTATTTTATTTATTTTCTCCTACTAAAGCTCTTGATGAGTATACCACCAACTGCTTCACATCACCATTCATCTTACCATAGAGTTTGTATGATATGATGCTGTCTCAGGAAATGGTGATATAATACTGGGTTTCTATTGCCCTTCTTTTATTAATAACTAACTTCCCATTGTGTAATTTGTAAATAGAGTGTCTTGAGTATAGCTGATTATTATTGGCAAGAAGGTTCTCATACTGCACTGGAATATATGCTTCATGAGAAGAATAATGCACACAGATTCTCTGCTGCCTCCTTCTCATGAATGCCACATCCTCCCCAGAACCAAGCCCATGACTGACTGACAAGCCCATGGAGAAAGAGCAGAAAACAGGAAAGCATGTATTAGACGTCGCCCTGCATTCATCAGACCGCCCTTCAGAAAGGGGAAATAACAAAGAGTGAATGGTGGGAAGTCATTTTATCTGCTAGAAAAATATGCCCTGTTCCCTACTCAAAAAACAAGTGGTTGTGAAGCAACCACATTATTTAAAGCTACAAGGCAAACAGGAAGAGGCAAACCAAACACGCAGGCCCTGAGAACTTCCCGCAAGTGCTCCCCTCCGCTGGGTTGGTTTGCAGGGTGATGGGTGAGCTGGCAGGCTCTAGTGGCTGCTGTGAACCCAGGGCATTCTTGATGAGAAAGAAAAGAGGGAAGGAAAGTGCCAGTTCCTCCTTACCAAGCAGTTTGGGAAGTGGTTGCTAATTCAAAGGAATAATGATTTCTAGGACCTAACACCATCAGTGTAAGTCTTGGCATCTGAGAAAGAAGCCTGATGTGTAAATGTACTCTAGAAGCTGTAAACATTGTTCAAGAATAGGAGGCAGAAGAAGGCTTCCCACAAAACCAGAGAAGATGGTGGTACTTAGAATTGACTAGCAATATGAATGACTGCAGTGGCAACAGAACTGTCATCAGCAGAACTTGAAAAACTTACAGGTTGAGCTACTCCAGCTTTGAAATATGTGATCCAAATGGACTGATGTTCCAGGGCAATACGGGATAACACTTAGCCTCAAGCCACATTTAGCACATTTTGAAATTTCTAGAACCACATTTCATGATCAGCTGTGAGCAAAATAGCTACTTTGTTGCTTCACAGATCAGGTCTGAGAAGAGGATGAATACTGTGACCACAAAGCAAGTTAGGCATTGCTTTTCATCTTTACACTAGTCTGATGAGTTAGGTATCAGCATCATTTTGGGGTTGCAAGCAGGAGATCTGGGGTTGGAGCACCTAGCAAACCATCAAGTCAGTGGGATCAGATCCTCCTGATGGCACTTCCCTTCCTGTCTTCCTCTGTGCCATGATATAAGACATGATTGGAGGGTGGTGGAAGATGATGCTCCATAGCTAGGTGATTTCTCATGAAAGACCCAGAAAACTTCTTTGGGGCCAGAGCAAGGAGTCACATGGAAACAGTCTTTGCCTTAAATCCAGCAGGAAGTTTCTCTCTTCTGCACCTTCAGAACCCAGATCCCTTCCTGGAGGTGGACAACCCAACGCCCTCACATTCCAGATATGGACTGCGTAGAAAAATGTATCAGTTGGCTGACAGTGATATTAATGTATGTTTTCCCATTTCTCTCACTCCCCTGACAAGATGTAGTGTCACAGAGAACCAAATTAACACACCGGGAGGCTTTGTCATTAAAGAAATACAAGCATGCTTTGATTATTGCTGGCAAGAGAGCAGAGTGTGTGGCGCAAACAGCGATCCTATTCTCAGAACTAATATTCTTGCAGACAGCGCGGCTCTGTCTCAGTGTATCTTGAATTGGGAGACGGGGTGTAATTTTTCAAATCTAGAGGGACAAAATGATTTCCAGCTAGGTACTTAAAGGTATAGCCAGCCATAGATTGCAATGAACACAGCTGCCAATGTTGCCATAATCATAAAAAAAAAAAAAAAAGAGTGAGAGAGGAAAACATGAGAGACAGGGGAGAAAATCACAAGAAGTGTTTCTAGCTCTATTTGTATGAACAGAATATGCCATTTGTGATACTAAGCCAGAAAGGCACTTAAGTAGAAGGGTAAAAATAAGATTTATTTATCTGAAAGAAGTTATCAAATATAACTAGGCAATTTACCGAAAGAGCTTCAAGAGTCTTCACTTTATTGTTGTGATTCTTATTGTTTGCCTTTGCATTCAAATTAAGGTGTTACCGTTTGCGAGCTTCTTTTAAAAAAAAAAAATTCTTATACTTGTTGTTCTGTTGTTGGATTGAAATCTGTTAATTATGGTCAAACAGGCCCTAGATCAGGAATCAAATGTCCTGGCTCTAGTGCACGTATTTCCCTCATTCATTTGTTACCATTCCATAAATTATTTCATCCTTTAGAACCTCAGTTTCTTCATCTGAAAATAAAAACAACAGTAATGCCTGTAATGCCAGCCCTATGGAGGGTGGTGAAATCAGGTGGTGACATCAGGTGGGACAATTGATAAGGAAGTGCAATGGAAGAATCAGGCCTCTCCTCTCCTGTGGACAGTGTCTCAGTAAGCACAAAGCAAATGAAGTCACTCTCACGCCTGGCAGGGAAGGGAATACATGCAGGGTAGGAAGGGATGTATAGAAAGCTGCTTGTTCTCTTAGAAATGGATGGGGAATTTGCTTTGCCCCCTGAAATAGCAACGTCATTCAGAGATCTGAACCTGATTCACTGCTTACATCTATCTGATGAGCTGCACCTACATCACATAAAACATAAAATAAACAATTCACATAACTGTCTCAGTTAATTGCCCCACAAACTACTGTGATATTCTATCCTTACAGGGATAATTACAACCATCACAAAATATTTTAGATTTGAAAAATAATCTGAACAACTGTAACTAAAAGTAGTGATTCTGAAAAAGTTTAACATCTCCAAAATAAAAGATTTCAGGTTCTTATGAGGGAAAAAAATAAATAAATGATCTCCTATACAAATGATTAAACAGGAGAGAATAATGTCTATGAACAAATACTGTTCCAATTCTGAAAAAAAAATAGTAATAAAAACTAAGAATTATTCAGCCTTTGTCAACTAGCAGAAGGCTTGTAGAAGCAGAACCCAAATAAAAATAATCAGGTCTCAGGACCAGGGTCCGGCAGAATGGGTGGGAGAAAGTCAAACACAGCAAAAATATAACAATTTATATCCATAAAATGATTTTGACTTTTACTCTCTCCAAACTGTGTGGGTATTTCAGTCCAGGGTTTACAAAGTCGGTTTACAAATAAACAAAGGAAGTTCCAAAAGTTTAAGAAATGTGTCCAAAGTCACAGGTATATGAGAAACAAAAAACAATTTCTTAAGAATTCTTATTACCATAGTCTTCAGTTGAGCTCCATGGAAAACACTTAGATTGACATTCCTGCCAAAACACTTTAAAAATTTTGTGAAAATAATAGATTATGCATCTGCAACTGATTGGTTTTATATTGCTACTTGAAATTTGAGCCAGCAAACTGGATCTTCAAGGTCATTTTAACACATACCCATTGCCAGGAAAATGATAGAAGAGGGACTCGTTTCATATCTATAAAGAAGAAATAAGTATTTAGCCAAGCTGACCACATATATTCAGAGTATCAGGTAAGAAAACAGCCACAGAGGAATTATTATTTTTTTCTCAAGAAATGGAGTACATATCCTGGTTTAAACAGTATTTCATGAACAACAATTCCCTCAATATGTTTATTTACGTTTCAGATTTTCTGAGCTCATACCTTGTATGTGAAAGCTAAGCAATTCAAAAGTCAAATGTGTAAAAAGTTTTATTCCTTTATAACTAAAATTAACCAAACTCTCAATTCCCATTTCCAATCATGATAGAATACTGAGTAACTGAAGTCAAACCAGTCTTTTAGTTTATACATGATCTCAGAGGAATCTGCTCTCTCCCTTACCTTCTCTCTGAAATGAAGCTAAAGTCCTCATGAGCAGAAGATTTTGTGATCAAGTACAACTTCTCAAATTTTCTTTCTATATTTAGTGTTCTTAGTGACATTTCTAAAGTCTCCGTTGACCTCAAAGTCATGAAGATAATATCCTGCATACTTTCGACAGCATAGCTTTTATGCCCGGATCTAAGAAACATCTTGAATTAATTCCTGTGTGTGGTGTGAGGTAGGAATCAATGTTCATCTTTTTCCTATACGTTTATCCACTGGTCCTGAAGCCATTTGTTATAAAGAGTTATTACATTTTCAACTAACTTATATGGGCATCCTTGTCCAAAATAAGTTATGCATCTCTATTTTTCTTCTATGTGTATGTTCTTGCACAAATAACACACTTGGTTAATTATAGTAACTTCTTAGTAAGATGTGTCATGATCTAGTTTCAATATTCCAACATTGTCCTTTTTTTACAAGATGTGATATGGGCTATTGTAGACCTTGGTATTTCCACAAAATTATATAATCATTTTCTCAATTTCTTTTTAAATCTTATTTTTTTATTTGTTGGTTTTAGTGATACATGACAGTAGTTTGCATTTTGACTTTTATACATACATGGAGTGTATGTATAATTATATTTCGGTACCATTCTTGTGGTTGAACATGGTATGGAGTGGATGCAGCCACATCAAGTTTTATAGCAACTTAATTCACAGTAGCCAAGCTATGGAACCAACATAGATGCCTTTAAACAGATGGATGGATAGAGAAAATGTGGTATATATACACAATAGAATATTACTTAGCCATAAAGAAGAACTAAATTACGGCATTTGCTGGTAAATGGATGGAACTGGAGAATATCATGAGTGAAATAAGCCAGGCCCCAAAAATAAATAAATAAATAAATAAATAAATAAATAAATGCTGAATATTCTCTCTGATATGTGACTGCTAACCCATAACAAGGGATGGTAGGGAGGGGACCTATAGATGTTAATTGGATTCGACCAAGGGGAATGAAGGAAAGACAGTAGAATGAATTGGACGTAACTCTCCTGTGTTCATGTATGAATAGACAACCAGTGTAACTCCATCTTGGCAATTTCTAAAAAAATATCTTTTAAAAATAAAAAAAAATCCTATTTGTTGAATCCCTAGACAACTAGAGGAAATGTCTACAATACCAATGCTTCCAATCCATGCACATAGTATGTCTCATCATTAACTTAATTGTTTTAATGCCTCTAAATCATGTTCTGTAGGATTGAGTGTCGATTTCTTATAATTCTTTTGTCATATGTAGTCCTGATTATTTATGTATTTACTTATAAACATTTCATTACTGTGTGTGCATATATAAATATGTGTGCATATATATATACATAGTTTTTTAAAAGTCTTTTGAAATTAATTTGCTGATGTGATGCCTTTTACTGCTAAATGCTTTATTCAGATCACATTTCCTAAACTAAATTCAGATCACATTTCCAAATAACCACAGTACTATTGTCAAATCATGAAATTTTAAAATGACAAGGTATTTAGATTTTACCAGTTTTCCTATTTGTGCCTTTTACAGTAAACTCAAATTCTAGTTCAAGCGTTCTACTTAGTTATTTTTCTTATTATTCTCATTCATCTAGAGAAATTATCTAATAGAATTTACTATGATAATAACAATGTTGCATATCTACACTGCCCAATTTGGTGGCTTCCACATGTATGTGGTGACTGAATGTGGTAATATGTATAAAAATCGATTTCTAATTTTATTTAATTTTAATTAAAAATCTTAATAGTCACATGTGACTGGTGGCTACTATATGTGACAGTGAAAATTTATAGAATAATTCCTCAGTCTTTTTATGTAGTATGTCCTTGATAGTTTTGATGAGTAAGGATAGTTACTTCAAAGAAGGCATCTCATCTTGGATTTGCCATCTGTTTTTTTCATGATTAGATTCAGATTATGAATTTGGGGCAATAGAATTTCAGAAGTGATATTATGTTCTCAGTATATCATATCAGGAGGTCTGAGATGGCAATTTGTTTCATTACTTGTGATGTTTATTTGGATTACTCAGTTGACAAGGCGTCTGCTAGGTTTCTCCACTGCTAAGTAAATAGATTTTCCTTTGTAATTAAAAAGCATTTTGTGGTTGGTACTTTGAGACTATATAAATACCTTTCACTCACCAAACTTGCACATACTATGTTCATATTTATTGATGTCATTACCATGATATAAAGTTACTTTTCCCAAATTTCTAATTATGATCTGCTGAAGGATTAGTCCAACACAAACCATTCCCCCATTACCAGAAATAAAACCCTGGATTATCATCAATAAACATGAATTCTTTTCATCTAGAATAATTCGTGGAGAAGGATATAAATAGAATAGGCTAAGTGTAAATATACACAGTGAAATAAATGAATGGAATACATAACAGAAGTCTAGCTAAGTTAGAAGACTCATTAAAATGAGAAAAATTATTCTCTTTTACTATAAGATATCTTTTCATTATTTTTTGCATGCACTTGCCATTTTAGAATATGAGTTTTATATATGTGATTATCAAATTTAATCTTCATGATAATCCAATAAGGTGTTATCATTACATTCGAAAAATGAGGAATCTAGAGATTAGCAAATAATTGATGCTTTGAATCATATGAATGGTGGTGGAATGGGTATATAGAACTTAGGCCCCCATGACTGAATGTCAGAGTGTGAATGTAACTCATAGCTTGGATTATTGGGACTTTTCCATGTTCTTCCACTACTTCTAGAAGAACCAGTGTTATGTTACTGAAGTATGCCATTAGTTGGTTCCAGATATCCAAGCTAGCACCTGCACTGGCATTCCATCTGTTTAGACAGTGTGTTCAAAGATACAAATTGAATGCTATTAATAGGAGGGAAATAAACAACCAACATGGCTGGGAGATATATCTGAATGATCAGAAAAGAGAAACATTTAATTTATATGTATAATTCAAATTCTTTCAAACAAATCCTTTTCTTGAAAGATGAATTTCTCAGAATATAGTAAGATCCTTGACTACTCCAGTGGGGCAGGTCATGTACACCTGTCTTCCCCTAGATGTTTGTTTCTATAGCTAGTTCAGATCTGAATTATGAAAATAATTGAAAAAGTGTAAAATATTTACCCCATATTTCTGAAGGACTTATCCAATTCTTAATTTTATTCAAAGATCACTTATGTAATTGTAGGGCAGTAAATATGATATGTTGTAGATTTTACTACTAAGGGGTTTTTAGTCCAATAAAGATGATGTGGAAATATGAAATACCAACATTAAAGGGCCTAGGTTAAAGTCAAAGTAGATCACCTGGTAGTTGAGTTATCACACAAACAAGGAGAGTGGGACATGAGCATGTGGCAGGGGCATCGTGGCCCTGGAAGCACTTCACAATAGAAATGGCACTACAGCATCGTTTTCATTCATCATTATTCCTAAAACACAGGTAAGATGAGTTAGGTGAAACCCACCAATATTCCAGTATTGTGGATTGTTACTCATCCCTTTCTTTTTCAGTCAAGAAAACACAAATATTAGTTTGGTAGAAGAGACCTTAAATCTCTATTATATTAAAAGGTAAAATCATCAGTATACTTAAGTACTTAACTCTTTAGTGACAATTGACTCGTGACACCCTCCTACATCCTCCATGTGTCTCAACGTGATGGTTGAATTAGCTGGCCTCATGACCTCAGACCATTTTGCCACTTTGGGCATTCCCTAAATTTTTGATCAGACATTGATTAGATCACTGACTGGGTGAACATGTCACATGAAGTACTTGTATAAAGAATAATTAAGGTAGACTTTATTGTTGTCTTTTCATAGTTGAGCATTTATTATCTCATGAAATCTTTAGAAATAGTTTATCTTTGTGAGAAAATGAGAAGCAGAAATCAGTCTTAAGACAGGAAATAAAAAAGATTACGTCAGAAACCTGGAAACCACCCTTGGCAGAAAGGACCTCTGGAGCTAGAACCATAGCTCAGGGGAATGAAGGGTACTAGACTGTTTGTTCTCTGACATGGTAATTCTCTAAAGTGCGATGCAATTTTCTGTTACAGGGTCAACTCTGGTGTTAACCACAAATAGTGGGATGTCAGTGACCTTGAGACTGCACGGGAGACAGCTGGTGAGGGAGAAGGCGTGTAACTTGAGAAAGGCCTTCTCTGCTCAGATTTCATCGACAGAATTCTGCAACCATGACTATTGTTAAATTTTTCCCAACAAAGCTACCTTTACACTAAGGAAACAAGATTTAAAAAGTATAATCAGAATTTAGCTTATTTTTCTTCTTGCCTCTGCTATTCCCTCACCACTCTTCCCCAGTTTCTACATCTGCCTAGGGTAGGGGCTTCAGTGATCATTCTCATGGTTTACAAATTGCTTTTTTGCTCACTTCTAGAAACACAAAATAGTCCTGATTTAGTAACTAAAATGTTCAATCCCATGAAATTCCAAATTGGTTTTCAAAGACCATCCCCCCGATTTTGGACTGCTGGGAATGTGAAGCCTGTAGTTGGAGCAAAAGTTATGGTCAGCACCCTAAGCTTTCCAATGAAATGCAGTCACTTGGCTCCAAATAAGGGACAGTTACACCAATAATTCTCTGTAAAATTTTGCCCTCAAGTTACCAATTCCCAACCTTTTTGTAATCCCTGCATATGGAAGGACTAAGAATTGTGTGTTTAATTCATTTTTATTTGACAATTTATTTAAAAATCCAACATCCCTTTGTTAACTAACTAATATGTACAATGTTATCCCATAGAATCTAAGGGACATGTAGCAGAGCACTTACTCCCTTCAGATGACTGTCACCAAAGTGAAACAGAAAAATCACAGGAGAAGAGGACTGGTATATGAATAGTTAGGGAAGTTTCCAGGAGGCATGTTCTATGTCTTGTGAGTTAAAGGAGAGATCAGTTCCCAGTAGGTAAAAGTGAGTGAGAAATTACTCAATAACTACTAAATAAACTATAGCCAGTTGGTCAAATTGTAAAAGAACCAGATGTTTTAGAAACTGATTTAACATGTGCTTGACCCACACATAGAAAGCATTTATCTTACACATTTTACTATATTTCTATATGATTCAAGTGATCTATAAGTTGTAAGAAGATAGCAACTGAGATGGAGATTGGCCCTATTGGGCTACCCACTATTGGAACTCATTCCTTTGGAGGCCAGATATGTTTTCCCAAGCTCCTGGAAGGTAGTCCACAGGCACTTCATTGAAACTCAATGAATTGCACATTTTTCCTGGGACATTAATTGAGAGCCAATAAAGCAAAGACTCAGGGAGCAAATTGGAATGCATCTGGCCGTGGTGACAGCATGGCAACCTGGCAACCATGGCAGTGGTGGCTTCTAATAATCAAGCCTGCTTTTGCAGGCCAGATTCTTTCTGTGGCATCTTCTTAGATGTACTTCTGGCATGCTTCATTTGTCTACTTCAGCTCCTGCACATTTTCTATGATTGGTTCTTAAGCTCTCCCAATTATTCTTGGAGTTAGTCAGTATCCTTCCAATAAATTCCTCTTCTGATTAATTGACTCAAGCTTTGTCTCTGTTGTTTGCAATCAAGGACCCTGACTAATAAATGTGTCTTTATTTCTTGTTCTCTCTTGTTGACATAATAAGCACTCAATTGTTGAGCTGGATTGAATTGAAAGGTTCGTTGCCAAATTCTGAAAGGCTTTAAGATTTAAGGGGACTATTGTGTATTTTATTTTTCATGCAAAGGGCCTTTGTGAAAATTTCTTGTTGATGTTGTTCACAACATTCTCTCACTCTCTCTCTTAAAATCTCACCTATTTCCATGACTTCAGCAAACACCTCCTCAGAAATAATGTTACAAGCTCTACTTCATTCTCCCTCATAGTTTTTTCATTCACATTTTCAACTGCTTGATGGATATTTTCATCTCAGTGGGCTGCTAGCACCACAAGGATACCATTAAAAAATTAAAGTTTTAAATTTATAAACCAAGTCAGCTCTTTTTCTTGATATTCCTATTTTTCTTGTTTATGAGAAAAGGTCCTTAAACCTCAGAATTACATCTGACTCCATTTTCTCCTCATGACTCCTCACCAAGTCCAACTACACTGTAGTTACAGGAACTTATCATTTCACTGAGCCTGGTTTGGACTGTTGGTCTCCTTGACTTTACAATTCTTATTACATTTTTATGGGATTCAACCTATCTGGAACACCTGGGAGATTTCCAGACATGCCAAGTTAGAAGGAAAAATAAGTAAAAAGAAGAACTAGGCTACTATTGCAGAGCTATCGAGAAGGATTAGGTCTGACCATGAAAATGGACAACTTGAGTTTCACATATTACCTTAAAAAGGATTTCAGTGGAGTAGCAGTAATGGGTATAAGGTGTTAAGTGGCTATTACAGCATGGTATGAAAATTTGAGCTGTAAATGCAGATAATTTCTTGAAAATATGGATAAGTGGTAATGACAGTGAGGGGCAAAACTGATCATATAGAGTTATTATAAAATATGAGAATTGGAGCCAGACTGCTTAGATTCACATAGCAGCACCATTATTCCCCACCATCTCCTTGACCTGAGGCACTCAAAGATGACCACTCTGTGCCTTGGTTTCTTTATCTCTGAATGGAACAATAGTTCCTATCTCAAGGATTATTAAATAAGTTTGTATATATAATATGCTCTGAGAAGGTAAAATAGGAAAACATTAGTAAACACTACTTCTAAGATTCCTCTCTTTGATTATATTATGAAAGAGAAAAGAATATTTCAAGGGACCTAAATAAGAATGTATTTAAAAAATGAAAAAGAGAAGAGTCTGTCAGAGATAGATCTTTAAGGCAAGAAGACGGTAGAGCCCGGATTTACAAGCTTGGCCTTCCACATAGAGATGATACTTTTTATCTAAGACTCAGACGGAGAGGAAAAACAACACAGAGAACATATCCTCAATTCTAAAGTGAAGAGGAAAAATGTGCTAAATTGGCAGTATTGTGCAATCATATGCTGCTGTGCACCAACACAGAGTGGGGGATTGTCTAGGGCTGAACTGCAGACAGAAGGATCTTTGCACACTTCACTGGGACACTTAGTAATCACTTTGGTTTCAGCCTCGTAGGAGTGACTTAGCAGGTGATCTCACTCCTAGACCACCCATGTCTTTCAACATTTAGGTCCTGCTCCACGCATAAAGCAATAGTTACGCCAGTGCCCCAGGACCAGAAAATGAAGTTGCTTTGGGGAAACATTTACGCATCTCAGATAGGTATGTAAATTGGAGAATTACATCACACTGCACTCAGGTGTACACTTTTCCTGCTCTGGGCATCTGATTTTGTCCTTCCCACCAGGGAACTGTGCCAAGAATTTCTGAGAAGCAGACAGTCCAGAGGCCTTAAGAGGGAGAGGACCATTCTCTCTTTCATTCCTGTCCCATAAGTTAGAGTCAATCCATAAGTAGGTCCTGGGATCATTTCAGTTCCAAACTGCAGTGTGTCACAGGCCAACAACCACCACCCATTCCTCTGTAAAGACCGGCTCCTGAAATGTCAGTGCCACTGGGTGGAAATCACAAAACACTATAAACAATGCCTCCTGGGTGAGAATACCGATAACCCCTTGGAGACCTTTGGCATCTATCTATCTCATTTCCTTCTAATAATAATCCAGCCGGTCAAGAGAGACTAGAGTTCATAAACCCCACTTATAACTAAGATAACTGAGGCTCAGACGCACATAATGAAGTGATTTCCATTATGCTTTAGGACAGCCTCCATGCACTGAGTTTTTCTACTTCTACAAAAGAAAACAAAGCAGGAAAATTCACTGCCTAGTTGTGTATCTTCATAACTATTCAGGCAGGGACTGAAATCTAATCATCTTTGTATTCTCAGCATTTACCTCAATACCTGGTATGGGATACTCTCTCAATTAGATATCAAATATCTAAAATATATCAAAATCAAACCAAATGGAGTACTTTATTATCTGCTTCTTTGGGTTTTTGTTACTCTCAACTTTGCTGAAATGAACAGATTCAATTTCACTCTATTACATAAACCCAAGGGCTACCAAGAGAAATATTGACCCAACAGTAATAATAGGTAACTTTATTCCAAAAATTTATTCATTTCTTGACTAAGTCTACAACTACTATTTCTCTAAGGATGGGTAAAGTACACAGAATACATTCCCCTTTACAAATTTCCACAAGATCAGGAATCATGTCATCTTTTTCTTTCCATATCTCAACACATTGCACAAACTTCTACAAATATTTTGAGGAAAAAAGTTCTAGGAGAGTACATTTGGAATCCTGAACACCATTTTTTAACAACATAGAAGTCAATCAAATCATAAAGTTACAGATAATTTCTATACAAATACAGCGCTTTTGCTAAGCACTGTAGGAGATACAAGGTTTTTAAGCAAAGTATTCTCTCTCAATATGCTTTCTTGTTAAGTAGATAATGTTAGAAGACACTATATAAAAGTAAGTACAGGTGTGACATACAGCAGAGTGGTCAGGTCTTCATTGAAAATGTGGTGTTGGGTGTTGACATGCATCAAGAATTCTGAATCAAGAATGTTGACCTTAATCTACATTCCTCATCAACCATCTTCATCCTGGTGGTATAAATATCCTGCCTGAGGTTAAAAGCCCAGTCTTATTTGATTGCAGATGCAATAGTTTTGCAAAATATAGCTCCATAGTCAGATTTATTACTTGGTGGTAAAGTTTTGGTTTTGTTTCAAATTTGATTTTGTAGAAGTTGTTCAAAAACATTGCCACCTGAGTCCAATCATCAAGATATGAAAAGAAGAGGGGAAAAAAGCAAGAAGGTTTAGTTCTTAATAGCATGCAAGCCTGTCAGAAAGGATTGGGGAGACCACAGTAACACAAAATCCACACAAACCCATCACACCACTAACACAGAAATCCCACACACAATCAAATTTCTGTGCTCAAGCCAACACTTGCATATAAAGTTGTCAAGGTCAACATCAGTGTTCTACTCTTAGGAGGTAGAAACCAATTCCCACCAAAAAGCTAAAGCTTCTTATTAGAAAATCTCTCCTCTCACCTCAGCATGATTTCAGTTTATTTTCTCCAGGGTCACGAAGAGTTGCAGGTCAGTCGTTTCCAAACCTGCTTGTCGCATCAAAATTTTTTTCCTAGTCTTCCTCCACCTTACTATCAACAGCCAATGAACTTTAAGTTAAAAAGGAATATTTACATGCCACATTTGAATTATTTATTTTAAAAGGCAACCACATCATAGATTTGACAATTTACCCAGAGCTATAACAAAAAAATTACTATTTACAAATTCACAGCAACAAAAGTATAATTAGTAAAGTTTAATTGTTCAGCAATCTAAGGTATTTAAGGGAAAGACACAGTGCATATGAGGCTGTAAGGACGTATTTCAGTTCTCTGTCCTAAAAGTTTAAATGTTTTTACAAAGTCCTCTGCTTGACCCTAGAGCTGAGAAGCAAAGGAAATCCACTATTTGGAGCATCCTTCACCCCAACACCCCCACCTGAGCTCAGTTTCCAAAGGCCAACACAAAAGGCATATTATATGCTGTCAACTCCATGGCCCAAAGGTACCTGACTGGAACTGGGAGCCTGTCCAGTCCAGACAGAAGGAAAATATTATCCTTCTATTTAATGAGGCAGTGCTGAAGGATTAATCATAAAGTAAATAGCAACAAGCCAGGAGGTTTGCAGGAGGGACAGAACCCCACCCCATGTTCTCAATTTTTCTGGGATTCTGAATGGAAATTATTACAGGAATAGTTTGGAAGGGGCTTCACTGACAACCACCTTTCAGGGCAAGAAGGAACAATGTGTGAAACCTTAAGTATGACCCAGCCAAGACGGAAGTTCATTCTTGAAGCCCTCCAGAAAACACAGGTTCCTTTTGTCTAATAGCTGACCTTTTTGCAGCAAATTGATAAAACCTGGAGAATGTCCATAGCCAGGCCATGTGTTGCTGTCTGACTTTAAGCAAGTCCTTAACCTTTTTCAACCTTGACTTTCTTGATGTAAGTTGGATATGCTACCTTTATTGTCAGGGATATTCCAACTAGCCACACACAAAATAAAAAATCCTTCAGAATATGTAAGTCTCTTCAAGCCTCCCTACTGTGAGATGAGATCCAAATAAGTGCTTCCTCTCTTAAGAAAAAGTACTTCTGTAACCTGAGCCAGGAGATTTGAGGCATTTGTCTGAACAAAATAGAACATATGCCTTCTCTTAGAAACTAGACCAGACATTGGTTCATGAATGGATCATCTTGAGATTGTAACATGCATAGTTCATGTTACTAGAAGATGTTCAAAAGATAGACATTTCAGGAAATGTTACCTCAAAGGTGATTACCTGTTTTAAGGAAAGAAGAGTTTGAACAAGAGTTTTTATCTGCCACTTGATTTAATCTCCCTCTTATTTTACAAATAGATATAATATTTGTTCTGACCAAAAATATTTACTAGAATTCAAAAGTGTGCTGAATTGAGTGCTCAATGCTATATGGAATTTGAGAGAACTATGAAGTACAATGTCTGCATTTGTGGCCATTTACCATGCAGTCATGCTGCACTTACATAGAGAAAAGGATAGCACAAGTAGAATATGTCAATCAAATATAAGACAGAATACAGAATTTGGAAGGAGACCTAAAAACAACATGTTCACAGCAGTTGTGGAAGTACTGTGATGCTTCTTTTCTGTGTTCAGAGTGACCTAGGGGTGGAGCAGTGAGAGCACCTATGGACCTGGTGCCCAACATCGTGCTGCTGACCAGGTTGTTGAAGAACATCACCTGATATGTCAGTGCAGGTGTATTTGGATAGGCACAGGATTCATTTCCTAAAGACCCACTGGAAGGTCAAGTGGGCCCAGCCTCAGACGACAGACTGATCTTCAATCCCAGGCTTCAATCCTGCGCTCCAGGGCATAGGAAGCAGAGATACTTCCAGAGAAAGGAGGTATCTCAAGGAATCTTTGCTATGCTGTACCCATTCGATTGAGGAGGACTACTCCTTACTTTTGAAATTTGATGAGCAGTCCCTACCACAGGCTGATTGTTTAATGTAATTTAAATGCTATGCCATGGAGAAGGACTTTGGTGGTGTTGAACCTGGCACAGGTGATGATATCCCTCTGAGCATCAGAAAAGGGAAGGAACAAATATCCACTGTTACTGGGAAGCAACATTGGTTGTATCAAAGTGGTACTCTAATAATCCAAAAACCTGTGCATTTAACATTACTATTCAGACCATGAAAGACAATTCTCCAGGAGTAGAGAAGAAAGAAGTAGAAAGAAAAGATTGTAATGAAGGGTCTAATTTCAAACTATCAATTAGAATTTGACTTAACTGCCTCCCCTCCCACCTGCCCTACCTCTATGATTTGGACAAGAATATCCCCATATTGTCCATCCTGGTAGTCTTTCCTGGTAGTCTTTGGAGCCTCTATTCCATCCTTATTTTGACTGCTAGTTGTGAGAGCAAAGTACTATCCTGAATTAAAATGAAACCAAACGTGCAATGTTTGGTTTGGAATTTTCACAATAATAAACAAAAAAATGAAATTTAAAAAGGAAACATATAAGTATATATACATATATTAAAGAAATAACGTGATTATTAAATTAGTAGAGTAAATAATGCATGCTCAAAGAGGTGTCTCCAAATTGCAATATTGGTCTGTAATCAATAGATAAATTTCCACAGTAGAAAGGAGAGATTAAAATGAAATTTTGGACAATAGAAAAGAGTAGAATAAGACAAGAGCATACACGAGCACATACCCAATAATAATAAGAATAATAAGAACAAGACAAGAGCACATGAGAACATACCCAATAATAATAAGAATTTTCTAATTTAAGAAAATATGTAAAGATAAAATGAGTCTTATAGTGGTGAGAGGTGGGTAGTGCCAAAATAATTTCCATTCTCTAAGTCCTCAGAGTAAAGACTGATTTTTGGAGCAGTCTCCTGATTCCTCTCTCTTGTCTTGCTCCATTTCATGCCCATTTCCATGTTATTTTGTCAGGGAAGCTGCCCCGGACTCTTAAGTCAGGATGGTCCTTTCATCCTCTGGCATAGCCATCTTCATATACTCACTCCTCCAGCACTTGCTTATCATCTGTCCTAAATCCACCATGTCCACAAATATATACCCCAAGCAGAGCCAAGCAAAGAGTGGATTTTAAATTAGTTAAATGAATTAGCAATGATCGCCAGACTCCTAAGACTGAGATCTAGCTGCAAGGAGTGACTTCACTAAAGATGAAACAACAGGTTTCAAGAATTCAGAATCAAGTGGTAGTGGGAGAGCTCTGCATAGGATGAACTGCAAAGTCATGTCAAACGTTTCAGAGACACACATGGTGCTGGTGAAGTATGGAACAAGGCATCAACACTGCTGGGAGGGTCAGGAAGGCTGCACAGAAGAGGTGAGCTCTTCGCTGAGACCTAAAGGACCAGAGGAGTGCTGATGCTACCACTGACAGAGAGTAAAGCAGAGGTTTAAAATATGAGTAGCGTAGTGAGCAGTAGATTAAATTGGAGCTCAGAGATGCTTTGAATTGTAGCCTTTGTTTTATCTACAGAGTCACAGCCAGAGCATATTGTCATGAGTTGAAGTCTAAATTGCTTTAGATCACAAGTTCCCAAAGGGTAAGAACCATGTCTTTGGTGTGTTCTCTCAGAACTTCATGCCTTCTGCACTGTGGGTGTTAAATAAATATTTAATAATGATGAGTTGATTAATTGAGAGCATTCATGTTCCATATGCATGGGTAGAGCTCTCTTTCACTTTAATTACTATTGCTTTAATCATCATTAAATAGCATTTCTTAGATAGCAATTTGGTTCCTTGTTAAGTGCTCTGGCTGCCTGAGTTTCTAGCCCTAAGGTAAATAGCAGTATCAGAGAATAGCACAGTTCTTTGGGTGAATGATTTGGTGAAGCAATAGAATTCTGGAAGAACACTTGTTGAGAGATAGGACCTGAATGGGTTTTGGAGAGGTCTCTTCATACCAGGAAATGAAGGGAATACCCTACCAGGAATCAGGAACCCAGTGAGCAAGTTTATCACGTGGAAAAGGCTGAAATAATATAAGAAAAATGTCTTCCAACAAATGTGACAAGGAATGGATGTGTTCCTGAACAGACAGTGGCATCCACAGAGAGAATTATGACAAGTCATAGCTACTGGTGGGTGTGTTCCTGACCCAATGAATCTAACACTGCAGAAGAGAAAAACGGAAACACACCTGTACGTCTGAGCATCTTTGCCAACAAGATCATTAATGATAACACTGCTCCAGGTTGTAAAAGACCAATTTCACCTCAAGTGAGCAATGCATAAGAGGCAGCCATGACTCTTGCACCAGGATAAGCCTGGAGAGCAGTAAACTCCCAGTGCATAGGTGCCTGAATTACACCCCATTGCAAATCGCTGCCAGTTAGTGGAGCAGAAGTAAAGAGGAGGTAAGAGGTGGGAAGGGTGAGGAAACAGGAAAATTGAGAATACTTACAGCTTTTCATAACACAAGAGGAGAAAGGATTTATGACTACAAGAAGACCAATTTACTGCCTCTGATACTACCTAGAGTGCAGTGTGGAGCAGGCAATTCTACTAACCAAGTATGAGACTAGGACTTTCAGGCAGTCGTCCTGGATAATCTTAGTTCATATTAATAGGTGTTATTGTTTTATTTCTTCCATTCTTACCACAGTAGAGCCTGTTATTTATAAAACATCATAGCGAAATTTTTAAAATACAATTTAGACATATCATTCTTCTGTGCAATGCTCCCAATGGCTTCCCACAATGTGACTCCATGATTATTGTAGCAGAGGGGTCTCAAACGCAGAAGTCTAGAGGAATGGGATTGTAAGTATTTAACATATGTTATGAAATAGGAGAGGTCTCTCAGAATTAGTGTGTGACTCTTTTAAAGAGCTCTGGTACCGCTTACCTCCAGCCATCGGTTATCATGTGGAAATGTGAACCTAAAGTTGCTAGAACTCCTAATTTTCTAACACAACCTATATATCTAAATTTTCATGAGAAAGCAGTGTGGAGATTCCTTAGAAAACTTGGAATGGATCCATCATTTGACCCTGTTATCCCACTCCTTGGCTTATACCCAAAGGACTTAAAATCAGATTGCCTCAGTGATGCAGCCACATCAATGTTCATAGCTGCTCAATTCACAATAGCTAGATTATGGAATCAACCTAGATGCCCTTCAGTAGATGAATGGATAAAGAAACTGTGGTATATATACACAATGGAATATTACTCAGCCATAAAGAAGAATAAAATTATGACATTTGTAGGTAAATGGATGATGTTGGAAACTGTTATGCTAAGTGAGATCAGCCAATCCCAAAAATCCAAAAGCCGAATGGTCTCTCTGATAAATGAATGATGATGCATAATGTGGGGGGGGAAGATGGGAAGAATGGAGGAAAGATAGCTAGCATAGAGGGAAGGGAGGGGTGGGGGCGGGTGGGGGGTAAAATTTATAACAGAGTGTGTGACAGATACCATTGCCCTGTGTAAATGCATGAATGCACAGATGGTGTGACTCTACTTTGTGTACAACCAGTGAAACAATAGCTGTACTCCATTTGTGTTCAATAAAAAAAATAAATAAATAAATAAATAAATTTTCATGAGATATCTAATTTTGGAATATTAGACCAAGTTTATAAAATCCAGCTTAAGCCAAACGAAACGTATCTGCATGATTGTTTTGCCTTCTTGCTGCCAATTGGCCTCCTCTGGGATAGGGTTTAGGCCACTCTGCAATTAGTGTCAGCTAAGGTTATCTCATGATTGCTGACACAGGGGTTAAAATTGTAGAAAATGTCATCAGTGTTGTGAAAAGCAAATGGCCAGGTCAAAGGGCTAAGCTTATATATGAGAAGTCTAGAGAGTAGCATCTAGGGCTGAAGATAAGAGACTAAGGGAAGAGAACTCACTGGAGCCAGTATGTCACAGCAACACAGACAGATCCTTGGAACTATAAATATTTCAGTAACTTTCTAAATAACAAGCCAACCTAATGAGACAGCCATGTCAGGCCATTACTGCAATACTTCACATTTCTGATCTCTAACTAGACAATTCCATCTTCTATATCCATGTATAAAGAAGCTATAGAACCTAGAGAAAGGTGCTAGCATACTATTCACAAAATGCTCAGAACAGTATCTATCTCTTCAGAGGGTCAAGCAAGTATACGTGTCTTAAAGAACATGCCTTTGCTGAGTGGGATACAAAAACATATTTATTAATGACAGTTCCCAAAATCAACCTTTAGAATCGGGGAAACAAGACACGGGTACTTACTTCAGTTAGAAATGATACCAAAATGTACCTGGAGCAAATCTCCAATGAGAGACACATTCAATCAGCAATGGGAAAGTCAGAAGTTCCAAGAGGAAGAAAACAAGGAGGTATGAGCAGACGAGATTTTGGAGAGGAGGCAGGACAAGAGAAAAAGAACTGATTGATGTAATCTTCATTAATTAATTCAACAAATGTTTACGGAATGCTAGGCATGGGTCTAGTTATTATGGCTACAATAGAGAAAAAAAACAATGTCCTTAGGGAGTTTATGTTCTGCTATAAAAAATAAAACGAACAAATAAATAATTTCATGTGGTTTTTAGTGCTGCAAAGAAATTAAAAGAGGGCAATAGAAAACAAAAGGACTGGCACAGTTGGGATTTGGGCATCTCTTAGGAAATGGCACCTGATTTAAGACCTGAGAAATAGAAAGGAGTCAGACAGGTAAGGGAGACATGGAAAGCATCTCAGGCAGAAAGAACAGGCAATACAAGGTAGTGATGAACTTACAGTGTTCAAGAAAGGAGGCACATGTATAAATAATTAGAACAAATAAAAAAATTAAGAAAAGAAAGGAAGTGGGAGGTGGGTAATGCTGTAGGATAAGACACAGGGTAGTTGGGTAGGGTCTTGCAGGATGGAGAGGCTTGGTAATGATTAAGCTTTATTTTATTTTTAATAGGCACCATTGAAGTGTTAGGTAGGAGAATGTTATGATAAGAACAGTGTCTTCCAAAGATCACACTGGATGTTATGTGGAAAATTGACTTCAAGGACAAAGAATAAAAAGATGTAGACCTCCTAGAAGGCAAGCATAATAAACCAAGTAAAAGTGCCATGAGTTATATTTAACAGTCTTGAGTTGCTATATAAGTGCTAAGACAGATAACTAAGATGGGACCATGAGATAAAGGATTTTGAAAGTCAAATCAAACTGTATGAGGTGAGCATTGAGGGACCTGACTACAGATCTGATGTGACAGCAGAGAAATAATTTATTTGCTGCATATTTATTATCTATTTCCCTCCACTGAGCATAAACATCATGAGGAACTTTGTCTTATTTTTTAGGTTCCCATGAGTACCATTACTACAAGATGATTAAGGATCCTGAAGGACATACCATGCCAACTTGGCACTGAACACCCAGCTGTTAGTATGTAGGAGGCTCTCAATAAGTGATTAATGAATGCAATGGTAAATAAATGGAAGAACAATGTTTTGGATAAAACTATTCAGATTTAATGGAAAATCATAGGACCATAATAGGCAACAATTTGATACAATAATACAGATTTGAAGTATTAAGGAACTAAACTAGAAAGAAACAATAGAGTCAAGAAGATTAGAACGGGTATTTTTTAGGAAAACAAGAGAATGTGGCCATAGTGGTGGCCCATTCATCATGAAGGATAAAACTGAGAAAGAAGTAAAAGATGACGTGATAGATGTGACAGATTAGCAAGTTATATCCATTCCACTCCCCATGCACATTCTCTGTCCAGTGTGCTAATCTGGTCTGCAAAGTTCAGAAAACTGAAAACCACATTTCCCGTTCTCTTCTTGCTAGGGTTCCAGAGGGAAACAAGTTTGGCCAACTGGATGCATTCACATATTTCAAAGCAGACTTGAAGTGGAGGAGGTTGCACTGCCTGACTTTGCTGTTTCTCTGGTAAGCAAAGTCTTATAAGCATTGGATTTTTAATAGCAGCATTTAGCTGAGGTCTTGGGGTCTAGTCAATAGATTCCTGAGGGTCAAGAGTCAGGGAACAGGGCTTCCATTTTGCTGATGCCGATTATAGTAGGTTCAGTTGGTCCTAGGGCTGACAGCAGTAATGGTTTCTGAATTAATAGCAGTTTGCTAGTGATGACCACTTCTAAGAACTTTCAGTTTCAGGGTTGTGGTAGCGTTGGCTACCACCAAGATCCAACAGCTTCTCTGGTGGGTGGATGGAGTATGATGGCCTCAGGAGCTATTCCTGGAAAGCTATCATATATTTCATTTGTTCAATGTTGGTGATTCTGTAAGTCATTTAACTTACTCATAATCAACCGCTTATTAGCTAGAGCAGATGCTATTCTCTATAACTGAATCTTGAGAGATATGAGGACTATTTTTGGATCCAAATCTAAGAGATGGAGAAAGTGAAGGAAACACAACAAGAAAGGGAACTTAGGAAGATCAGCCAAAGAGAGAGATTAAAAGAGAATATATTTTTTAACCCTAAAGGAGTTGAAATAAGAAGTCTGATGGAAGCAGAGCTAAGACAGGGTAGGAACTTCAGTGCATCTACAAGGCACCAAGCAAGGATAAACAAAAAAGCATCCTGGGGATGAGCACAGAAACCTGCACTAGCCATGGGAGCTCTGGAAGCAGGGACACCCACCCCATAGGAGGTGAGAGTTCCCAACAGAATCACTGAAAGCAGACAGATCCACTGGAAAGCACTCGTAATAGTTGACATGAATTCAAATAGACTGTGTACTCGTTTGCATATTGTCACCAAAAGGGAACATGAGAATGAGCTGTTGGACATACTCACTGCCTTCTGGATGAGCCAGAGCCACAGGGGCCTGTGCCCATATGATGTAGCAGAAATGGACAGGAATACTTGGCCACCAACAAAACACAGGGCATTCTGGAGGCTACTGTTAGACAATAGTGATACAAAACTGCCTTCCCAAAAGAATCTGAATGGTCTAGGAAAATCTCATACAGTGAGATATTGGAAATTGTTTTCTAAATGGAACACTAGAATAATTTATAGATTTATGGAAACTGTCTTGGGTTTAGCAATGTCCTGAGTTTTCAGATGGCCCTTGCCAATTTTAGATCAAGAATTATACAAGAAGAGTATGATGGATGTGGAATAGAAGAAAGGGAGACACGAACATGAATATGAATCTGTGGGGTGGGTATTGCAAGTATTTATAATTATTTGCTTTATTCATTTGCTCTTGCCTATATTTTGGGGTTTTTTAAATTTGTTTGTGTTATTTGGTTTTGTTTGGGTTTTTTTTCTACTCTGACCCATTTCACAAAGCACTTGAGAATCATGCAGGATATTTTCAGTGTTTTTTGTAATGTCACTTTTTAAAATATGTATTGGTGATCTTTATCTTGATGATGTACACAATGTGTTTCCCATCCCTCAGCCTTTTCTGCTCTCCATCTCTGCTGAATTTGTCAAGGATTTTTGATAGAAGAAAACAAAATACGCAAATGTCAACATACTTAGCGGCCGCATCATTCTCCCCTGTAACATTGTGTAAGTCACCCTTCAAACATGCTTTCTGTGGCAACCACACCACCTCCATAAACGGTGTTGTGAAGAGAAACTTACACCCCCTCAAGTTGATGTTCCGCAATGACTCATAGGCAAAAGCTACAGGCTGTAATTTGCTGTCAGGCTGTCAAGTTCTGAACCCATTGGGTGGGCTGATTTTATTTGTCCTTTCTAAGTTGCATCTTGGGGTTAAGTAGGCTTCCAAGTAGAAGATAACTACAATACTGAAAAAGAAAGGAGGGTGGAGAGATTAATTTTTACAGCTTTCCAATACATGCTAGCATAAAAAGACAAAGATACTCTTTATGACTTTCAGTTTGGAAGTGAGGAAAGTCTCCTTGACCATGACCTCTGAACTTCCCTTGACTCCCTCTGTGGTGGGGGCCACAGGAGTCTGCACCATGTGGGAGCTATTTACCTTATTAACATAGAAGTTTGGAGGTGAAAAGGACAATAAATATTCCACAAGGTATTAACATTTCCATGCCATCTATTCATGTAGTTCACTATCAGCATTTTCATGAAGTAGTTATTGTCTTTCAAAATTATTCTGTGATGATGAAAGAAAGTGCAATGTTACAAAGGAGAAACCTTGAGAACCAAAGAGGTCATGTCAAAGCCAGGTCCTAGAAGTTAGATCTCTACAAATTCTCCTCTTGCAAAGATTATAATAATGATGATGGCAATGTTAAAGATGTGCTGTGGTTTAGATACATGGTGCCCCACCAAAACTCCTATGTTAATGTAGGAATATTAAGAGGTAAAATGATTGGATTATGAGAGTTGTAATCTAATCAATTGATCCTAGTTTGAAGGGACTGGGTGGTAACTGCATTCAGGTGGGAGAGGCTGGAGGAGGTGAGTCACTGGGGTCATGCCCGGTGAGGTTCATCATCTTGCCCTTGGCCTTTTCCCTTACCTTCTTCTCTGCTTCCCCATGGACATGAGGTGAGCAGCACCCTTCCACCATGCCTTGCGCCATGTTGCACTGCCTCACCTTCAGCCCAGAGCAGTGGAGTCAGTCAAATCTAAATCTCTGAAAATGTGAGTCAAAATAAACTTTCCCTTCTTTAAGTTGTTTTGACATGTATTTTGTCACAGAGATGCACAGCTGACTAAAATGGTTGAATTGTGTCCCCCTAAAAATTAATATTCCAAAGTCCTAACTCGCATTATCTGACAATGTGGTATTATTTGGATGTTGGGTCATTGCATATATAATTACTTAGGATGAACTTTGAATGGAATACAACATGCTACTAATCCAAAATGACTAATGCCCTTACAAAAAGGGGAAATGTGAACATGCATAGCAAACATTCAGGTTAAACAAAGGCAAAGGTCTGCAAGCCAAGGAATGCCAAAGATTACCACCAAAGCAGCAAAACCTAGGAGAGGATAGAACAGATTCTCCCTCACAGCCCTCACAAGGAACCAACCCTGCTATTGGATCCTTGATCTGGGACTTTCAGAACTGTGGGAGAGTAAATCTATATTGCTTAAGCTGCCCAGTCTATAATACTTTATTATGAAAGCCCTAGAAAACAAACACAGGTGAAGATACTAATCAAAGATACTAATCACAACCACAGACATCTAATAGCATTGGCATACATTGTATAACCCTTGTAAGGTTCTTTCCACAGGTCAAAAAAAGTTAGACCGAAGATATTTATTTAAAGTTAGCTGATGGATATGACAGGATTTTCCCCAGCTTGTACCAAAAAGTGATGAAAAAGTTGAGACTAGGAAACTTTCATAACTGACTTTCTAAAGATTCGAGAACCATGGATCCCTGGCCTATGTTGGAGAAAGAAAGTGGGAAGGAAAAGAGGGAATACGACTCCCAGATAATCCTGTTCTCTAGGTCTGTGTTACATGGCTAGCAGTTCATCTTCAAAAAGATGTTGGAGGAGATGGATACTATAAACTCAGGGCAAAGAGAGGTGTGGGAAGTAGGAATGATAATGATCATAACTGCATCTTTGCTTAAAGAAAGTTTTCCCAGTCTCTATCTCATTGGACATTGACTTGCAAGTGTGGAAGATGGTACCAACACTTTTGTACAATCCCTTTTGTAGACTGAGAAGCTGAGATTCCAAGAAGTGAAATGAATCAAATCAGCTCTGGCCAGAGATCTTGGTCAATGTGCTTTCTAGACAACTATTGTTGAAGAAAATGCTTTCCATGAGGATTTTATGTAAGAAAATGTTTACAAAAATAAACAAGGAGCCATTATATTTCATTGAATACCTAAGGGTTCTGAATCCCTTCAGCATAAATGACATAAGCATACCTAGGAATGTCACCAGGGAAAGGATAGTGGAGTGAGGTCTGAAAGACCACCAAGGAATCCAGGGACTTGCTTCACAGTTTGAAAAGCTCCAGAATAGATATTTCCAATGGCTTCTGTGCCTCTAGCTTTGCATGAATAACCTGGAAAGAGGGTAGCACCAGACCCACTGGTGTTGGTCGCTCCAGGCAGGGCTCTGGAGCTCTGTGGCCATTGCCTCTGCACACAAGGCTCTATCCTAATCTCAGGGCATAGCCCATGGGTAAAGGTCTAGCAGGAAGTGAGCATCACCACGACTTTAAAAGGAAATGATGGGCTGGAGTTGTGGCTCAGTGGTAGAGCACTTGCCTGGCATGTGTGAGGCCCTGGGTTGGATCCTCAGTTCCATATATAAATAAATAAATAAATAAATAAATAAATATCTATTGACAACTAAAAAAAATATTTAAAAAAACAGTAGTGATACTCTAACTGCTTCAATCTTCCTCATTTAGTCACCTGGATACACATAAACTTTCAAACAAACCTTTTATATTTTCATTGCACATCCTCTCTGGGAATAGTGAGATGAGTTTGCTTCTTGCTCTGTTGAGTAGAGCAACAACTGATTTGGCCTACACTGGCCTCACTGTCTTACCACATCCCCCATCTTCTCATAATCCACCTTTGGTGGACAAATCCTCACCCTCCATCCCCCAACTGAGTGTGCGATTTGCATCCTGTTTCTGCCTTCCTCTGTTAAACCACCTAGTCCCACAGTCAGAGTTGCTCTTTTCTATGGGTTCACTAATTTGCAAATAAAGTTTTGATCACTTTGCTTTTGTAAGTTGCTGATCAAGCCCTGCTGACAAAGAAAAACAGAGAAATGACCATGTCCTCCAGTATTCACTCTCCAGATGCAGAATTAGAATTGAATGAGAAGATGAGGGGAAAGAGGCACAGAGCCCAGCGCATCAGAATGTGATGTGGGCTATAAGAACAAACCCAGCATGTGGGTTTTGCTCCAAGGAGGGCCCTGTGTTGACCAGAGTTCTTTCTTTGCAAACAGCGGAAGTGAATTCTGGCTTAAATAAGCACCAAAAGGGAGGGGCTAGGTTATTTGAAAGGCCTCAGGAGATCAAGACAGGCTTCAGAAAACTGGGACCAAAGCCTGTTTCTGGGATTTAGGGAGCATGAATTGTTATTAGAATAACTGGCTCCAATCATTCCTGATTCCATGTCTCACTTCATTTTAAGACAGGTTCCAAAGCGAGAGTTGTGTTTGCTCGACTTCAGTCCTCTACCCACTTCTTTTCCAGGGAGACCAGCTCACTTTACAGATACTTTGTTCAGACCACTTCATTGGGGAATAGGGAATTCCTCAAAAGTGAAAACATAGAGGTGCTGACACTAACGCAAGAAGGGGCTGCCAGGTGGAGCAAATAACAGATGTCCATAAGAGGAACTAAAATTGGCTGGGAGGGTGGGGAAGACTCCTGGGAGGAAATAACAAGAGCAAAAATGCTGAAGAAAAGTTAGCATGAGTACAGTGGGTGTTAGAGAAAAGGGAAGGAAAAGGGAGGTGCTCTGGGTTTTTGAAGAGCAGAGACAAAACAGGGAGCAAGCCCTGGAGATAAGAAGTCAGGATTCTGTGGGGGGTGGCAACGAAGTAGGGAGGGGCAGACAGGCCTGACTGCCTTCTGCAGAATGCCAAGAATGTGGGAAAAAAGACAAGGGAAACTACGGAAGAATTGAACACAAGACTCTGGGTGGCAGCAGTGTAAAGTGGGACAGGGACTGAGGCCGGGTGGATAGAGTAAAGGGGCAAGTGTTCAGCACACCATGCATGCTGAAGAACATTCTCTCTATTGTCAGTGCAATAATAGAATGGGGGCTATGAGCACCTTCATCATGGGCTTGTCTCAGGAACTTTCTGGTGCACAGTGGGTGTTTCCTGTTTGTTCCACATCTCCATCCTGTTCTTGCAGTAATTCGGATCAAAATGATTTCAATAGCACCTGACCTAAGGTGAGTAGTGCAAGTCACAAAGAAAAGAATAGGAGAGAGGTATTAAGGTGAATGGCAGGTACAGGGCACAACTGAGGAAGGAATCTAGAACCCAGAGGTTTCTGGCGTAGGTGGTTGGGTTGAGGGCAGGCAGCATTATTGAGCAAGATGGGCAAGGGGTTTTGAAGGAAAGCAGATGAACGTGGTTTGGGCACGTTGAGGGTGAACTAACTCAGCTGTGGCTTCATGCTGGGTTTAGATGGCAGAGAGTCAATGGCTGACGGGAGCTGCATAAAATTGGCCTTTCTCCACCTTGTCAGAGTGTGTGACCTGAGCAGCCAAAGCACAGACTGTCCTACTAGGGTCCTCAGTTCTAGACTGATGAGGAGGTACTAAGTCATGTGGCCTGGTCAGCTTTAAACCACTCTTACCCTTATCCTCCAACCCTTTATCTATGCTGTGCTTCCTAACACATTCTATCTCCTCATTTAAATCCCTGTGGACATCTGCCACCTGAAGCTGTTCCTACTCAACAATCTTTCCAAAAGGAAAAGGAGAAGAAAAGAATTTTTAAAAATAAAAAATAAAAAAGAACCCTCAGGGAACATTCAATGTCTGAAAAGCTTTTCCCCCTGAACAACTCAGCAATCTGGGATATAAATAGTTTGCAAGGCCTTTAAAACTAGTCAGGGGGACCTGAATCCTTTTATGGCCTACGGAGCCAAGTCCAATCTCAGCATTCCTCACACAGCGATGAATCATGAAGAATGGAAGAGTCAGATTGGAACTGTTACTAAGCCCAAGAAGTAATTTTTTTTCCCCTTACTTATGATGTGTTTCAGATCTCACAACATCTGCCTGTTTAAATTTCAGCTGGGGAATTTTCTTCTGGTTAAAAGATTTCCTGATTTCTTACACTAGTAACTGATGTTTCGCAGTCCATTCTAACTTTTTCACAACTAGTTTTCTATCTCTTTAGTTTCCTGATTGTCTTATTGCACATGTATTATCTTAATTTGACACCAAGCACCACCTTCCCTAGATGATATTTGCACAGATCAGTAAGAACTGGCTGTCAGTACTCTTGAGCCCTCGTGTAGGCTCTTGCCATGGGGTCTTTTCCATATGTCTTCTTGGAAGCTTCTCTACAAGCAGACACTCATCAGAGCACACACCATGCTAACAGGCAGTGCAACCAGTGAGGAGGAGGTTATCATCCACCTGCTCACTCGTCCAGAAAATACACGAAGCAGCTCAGGTAGCCCTGATTACAAAGACCAGTAGCCAACATAAGGCTGCAAGTTTTGTTGAGCATTAATCAGGTATGACCTCTTTCCTTCCTCTTAGAGTTTTTTAATTTGATGCAGTAACATGCTCAACTCCTCTTGGAGTACCACAGCTGCCTGTTCATGATATTCACTTTTGAAAGTATTTGTGACCAGAAATATATCAAGTGATGAAATTGAGGGATTTTGCATCCTGTCACATGGGGGAACCTGGAGGACATTATGCTAAGTGAAATCAGCCAATCATAGGACATGCATGGCATGATTCCACTTATAAAAGACACCTGAACTCATAGAAACAGAGTCGAGGATGGTTGCCAGAGACCAAGGGGAGGAGAAACCAGGAGTTGCCGTGCAACAGGTAGAGTCTCAGCTGTACAGATGAAGAAGTTCTTGAGATCTGCTGTATGACATGGGGCTTAGAGTTACCCATAGTGTGTTGTGCACTTAAAATTTTGCCAAGAAGGTGCAGCTCTTGTTTAGTGTCCTTACCACAATAACAACAAAGAAATAAAAACAGGAAAGAGCAAAAAGAGTCCCTTTCACTTCAATTTATAAACAAAGAAACTTAGACCTAGGTAGATAAAGTCACTTGCCATGAAAGTCACACAGCTATTTGGGGGCAGGCTTGGTGGGAATTGGTGAGTCACTGACCTACCAACCCTGTGGTGCTTCCATGCATTGTACAGTATATGTCTGCAAAAGATTCCCAAAGCAAATGCATTTGTTTCTTATTAATCGAGTCAGAAGGAAAAGAGGTTTAACAAAGAACAAATTGGAAATAGGCCTCAAGGCACCACTCCAAAGCTGGTCTGAGAACCTAGAAGTCTGTGACCCCAAGTTCTGAGTCAGAGTTAGTCCAGTAACTCATATTTCAAAGCTGGTCTTCTTGTGCTTCTCACCATACCTATAGGACTAATTCCAAATAAATATACAGGTTTAGTGTAGACCATAGACAAGAAAGCCTTCTCCTGTCTGTTTGTCTGGGGCAGTTGAAAGTAGTTGCTCATTATGACTATTGATACATATAATATACCTCTTCTACGTACCTGAACTTGAGAATGAATTTGAGTAGGCAATTGCCTATTAGGGATTGATGCAAGAATCAGGTGTCTTCCTCCAAATTAATCCCAATAGTGTTAAAGCATCTATAATTTCAAATAAAAAAATTTTCCTCCAATTTTAACAGATCTTTATCTTTTATTAACCACCTGAGAAAATGAGACTCTTCAGAGAAGGGAAATGAGATGTAGCAGAGGCTGCCGGGAAAGGGTAGATAGCAGTGAAAAGAGCATATGGAAGTAGCAAAAACCAATCCATATGTTTTATCTGTCATTAACTTTTACTGAGCACTTACTATATACCAGGCACTGAGTTAGGTGCTGGGGAAATAAAGATAAAAGAAGGCACAATCTCTGTTCTCAAGTTTAAGGGTCTTACAGCCAAGCAGGACAAAGAGATGTGAGAAATCGTAACCCAAACTATGAAATATCTTAATGGTGACATGCTTGTAGTGCTACCCTGAGAAACAGATGGGGGCTATCTAAAAATGCCCAAAGAACAGATTGTACTTGTTAAAGAAGTGATGCTCAGACTGAGCTTTTACAAATGAGAAACTCACTCTGAAACAAGACAGGAGGGTATTTGAAGCAAAAGGGGCAGCATATCCAAAGGCACAGAGGCAAGATAGACAGTCTTTAGAAATAGCAAGCAATTCAGAATAAATATAATGGTGACATCACAGACACCCTTTCTTAGAGTGACTGACATCCTTTTTGCCCTGGAGTAAGAGGAATCCTTGGGCATGAGACCACTAGTACAAAATAAACAGAAAATCCCAGCTAAACAAAAATCAGCTGGTCAAACCACAGATGAGCATGAGGAGAAGGGTGCTTAAGTTTCGAGAAAAGTAGAAAAACAAATTGCATAATAGAAAGAGAACTGAGTCAGAAGTCCTGAGATCAGACTTGGCTCGCCACTACTCAGAGCCCTCCTGGAATCAGTTTTGCAACCTGTCCTCTGGCAAGGGAGCTCTGACAGACTTTCAAGTTCAAAACTCCATCGTTCTAAATGTCTGAGGGTGTTTCCACAGAGTAATTAGGTAGAATCACCTGCCTAGACAACAGAACATTCCACAAAACAACAATCCTAAGTCTGCATACCTCTCACACACAGGTCCCTTGAAGTTTCCTGGTCCAGAAGCAAAAAAAGGCCAATGGAGATAGAAATCTGAGACACTATGTACCACTACATGGCAACCCATAATACTCATGACTATGATTATGTCAGTGCCTCTTATTCAAAATCAGCCTCTTCCAGGTATAAGCCACCAGTTTATGGCTGGGTATTAAATGATTTGCTGTCATGGCCATGTATGTATATATTACATTGTAAAGATCCAGAGCTGCCGATCTCAGTTGCACTCTGAACTATTGCAGATTAGCTTATTCATTCACTCATTTGTCGAACCAATGGATTGTAATAGTACTTTTGTTAAACAGTAAAGAGAAAGAAGAAAAATGTGTTCCATGAACCATCATCTCATTTAGGTAATGAGGTGATTTAGGAGATTACCTTACAGAATCACTAATATAGATCAAAAAGCTAAAATTACGTTTGTAATTGTTCTAGACCAATGCTCAAATTACTGAACAAGCTCCAGATTTCAAATTCAGCCATATGGAACGTCTCCCATATTAATCCACAAATTCCAAAAACTAACTCATGTCTTTACTACACCTTGACTATCTAGAAAACCTAAGAGTGACCAAGTCCAGTCAGTGGAAAACAAAATGATAAAGTCAATATTTGGATGGGTTAGAAGAAAAGGTATGGAGATGAATCATGTGGCTCCATAATTGATTGGCTGGCTAAATTTAGTGTTTCAGGAACTGATCCAGGCAATCTTCTTTCATGTGAATATTATGAATCCAAGACAAAATGTGAGCTTCTAAACATAATTTTTATTCTGGATTTTTAAGTTTTTCATCTACTTCGACAGTTAGGAGATCAGCACTTATAATCCTTGGAAAAGTTCTGAAAAACAATCAGTTCCATTTCCAACCCCAGTGATTATTCTCAGCTTCGCAGCTTGTACCCTCTGCCAGGAAAGGATGCAAGTGTTCTTTCTCAAAGCAGGTGCAGCAGCCTGACAATAATCCAATAAAAAACCTATTAGCTGGGTCTCCATGACACTCCTGGTATCCATGGGACCCACAATATCTTTAATGTAGATAATAAATCCAGACCATTTCCTTCTACAATTGCTCCCAATATGGCTCCACTCCGAGGACTGTTCTACTAACCTTTTGTTGCTACATTTTCTCATGAATGCTGAATCACTCTCTAATCTTTGCCATGAAACATGTGCAGTCCCACTCAGTGAAATGGATCAATTCACTTGTACTAGCCAATTGCAGTTGTCTACTGGGCCATATCTGTAGATTGCAAACAGCAGGCCTAAGAATGACCAAGTTGTAAATTATCAGTCATGGGTTGGTGGTTAAGTAATGATGGGTAAAACGGGAACAGAAGAGGTTAGTGTCCACTGGAGTCGCTGCATACATCTCTGAGTAACTTTGCTCATGTAAGCGCCAGAACTGGTTAAAATGTCAAACAAAAATTCAAGGAAAAGTTGTTCAAATCCATTCCATGTTGCTTTTTCTTCCTCAATGTTCCTGTTCTCACACCTTATCTCAATTCAGAAATCTTTATTTCAAACTTTTCTTCCACCTGGGATTTACAACTGTAATTACGAGGCACCTTATATACATCCAACCCCAAATCTTATTGTTTCCATATCAATACCATGCTTAAAGAAGCAAAATGTCTCAGTTAAATGCACACAGTACTCACTGTATCATCCCTTCATTTGCTAGGCTACAGCCTCCTCAAAGTTTGTCTTTCACACTCTCATATCCCCTGCCCCTGGTAAAGGACCCAGCATCTAACATATACATAATAAATACTGAAACAATAATTTTATTTGTGTTTTTCCTTTAAAATTAATTTTCTTTTCACTCTGTATTTTCCTAGTCCCCAAGGCTCTGCTTAAAGTTTAATTATTCTTGACAGATTTTCTCAGGCTATACTTGACCACATTAACCTCTGTTCATCAAAGTCCAATTATGTCAAAGAACTCATGTGTCTTTACCTCTTGACTTAGAAAGTGTTTGTGCTCTAAGAATTCTTAAAGGTCATCTTGGCCAACACTCCAGTTTTTACAAATGAGAAATTTGAGGCCAAAGAAAATACAGTTGTCCTTTGGTATCCATGGGGCATGGTTCCCAGACAAAGCCCCCGAAAGAAAATCTGTAGATGCTCAAATCCCTTATATAAAATGGTATAATATTTGCACATAACTTTTACACTGTGTACTTTAAATCATTCTCCTGTATACTTTAAATCATCTTTACATGACTTATAATATCTAATATAGTGTAAACACTGTGTAAATAGTTGTTAAACTGTATTGTTTAGAGAATAATTACAAGGGAAAAAAAGTCTGTGCATGTTCAGTCAGTACAGACACATTTTTTTTTCCTAAAATATTTTCCCTCTGTGGTTGGTTGACTCAGAGGATGCAGATCCTGCAGATATGGAGGGCCAGCTGCACTTCCCATGTCCAAGTTTACATAGTCCATCACAACTAAGACCAGAACCAAGAATGGGCTTTTGCAACCCACCTCTGTCATGACTTGACCTGGGCTGTAGCAAGAGATTGTCATTTCTTAAAGGCTGTGAAGTACTAACTCCTCCTCAGACACAGGACAGATTCCATCCTGATGTTTGATGAATTTTATTCACTGTCATATTTATTCTCTCCTTTAAAATGTTGGGTTCTAAACAATAAAACTGTAAAATCAATGCTGGATAATTTTTAAAGTTGTTACATTTTCTCTTTGTTTCATGTTTAATGAAAAATTAAAGTCACCTCAGATCTGTGGTAATTTGTCTTAAACTAACAAAAACATCTGGGTAGCTATTAAATGTCTTGCAAGCTGTAACAAATCAACAGCCACTCAGAAGCAATAGTCCTCCTGGGAGACTGCTTCCACTCACCAGTTCTCCTGCAAAATGTGACTGCAGATTATAATAAGAACCTGGAAAACCAGGAAGGTATAGGAAATGATGAAGGGGTGCCATTGAATCAGAAGATAAGAAAGCTTCTCCACCCCCCAAATTTTACTGACAATATCATCCAACCACCTGTTCCCTGGAAAAATGTGTCTTAAGAGGCATATGAGGTCTTGTCCCTATCAGCACATTTTGTCTCAGGAGGAAAAATGCTAAACAATAGCACAGGTTGCCAAGATCCTAAACCCAGCTACGTGACAAACTGGTTAGGTAAGTAGCCTCACAAGGCTCTGAGCATTAGCAAATAGTATGTTTCTGATAACTACAGAAAAGATAAAGCTGTGTCTATTGGTAATTCACCACTGTACACTTCCTCTTCCTCCTGGAGGTGCAGGTCATTTACATTCCCAAACATCTCTTGCAGTTGTCTGTGGCTGAGATCTAAACCAATGGAATGGAAATGGAAATAATCTGTGCCACCTCTGCCCGATATTTTTGGTCACTGAAATTGCCTATGTACTCTACGTTCTCTGTGTTCTTCCACCTCTCAACTAGTGACTACCCTGGAGCAATCTTAGCAGCCACAGGTTGAACACAGCAGAGTTGTCTCCAAATGGCTATGTCAAAAAGAGGGACCCTGCCAATCTAAACACAAGCCATGAACAATGGCTGTTCATAAATATGTAACCAACTGACATTTGGGGACTACATGTTCCTACAGCTTAATAAACCCTAAGCAATTAAAAATCATTCCCATGTTACAAAATTGTTGTGAAGTACAAATTCGTTTTGAAAACCATAGGAATATAAAATAAAGGGGAGCAAACAATTTTTCAGAGTTACAGATGAATAAATTATCTTTACATCTTTTTAAAGGCTATAAAAGAGATACCCATGTATTTTATATTCGCATAACTACAAAATTTAACCCTGGTGTATGAGAATAGCAAAACAATTTAAACTTTTCAGATACTGTATATAGAATTTCCTTAGTCTTTTTATTTTGTTTTTATGACAAGAATACTTGAGAAACAAGCCAGATTGGAAGCAGGAAATTAAATACACAGGATCTTCAGTTTTGATTTTATTTGGTTAATGTAAATCCTGAACAAAAGAAAGAAGCTGAACTCTTAGAATCTGTTAGGCAGAGACTTTTAGGCAGAATATTCAAGGAATTGTGAGCTTTCTCTATGACCTCTAGACTTTGAAGAAGGAAAAAGAAGCATTTCCCAGTTCCTTAGAGCAGAGCACTATATGTAATCAGGTTCCAGTAATGTGTTTTTGAATAGACCTTACCTGGACAGGGTGCTGCTTGCCAGTCAGTCTTTCCTGACTTAATCTCCAGATGACCATAAATTAGTAGGCAAAATAGTGATAACTAACATCTATGTGGCAACTCATAGTCTAAAGAACTCTCAATTTTCTATTTCAGTAAATGGCATGATCCCCAGGTTTTCAAATTTTAACGTGAATCTTTACATAGAACCTGGCTTAGCAGTATTTCTAAATTTCATCATTTAGCTTCTGTTTCAGTAAGCACTACATGTTGGACTATATACTAAATAGTCTACATTTAATACTTTATGTTAATTCCTGCAACCGCTTTATGTATTAGATGTCATTTTCCAACCCAATAATGTATGAAGAGACTAAGGCTTTGAGAAGTCAAGTAGTTTGTTTTCAGTTGCAGTCATTTGCAATAGGGACAAAATTCAAACCCTGATCTATTTGAATTCAGAGTTTGAAATTTTGACCACTATATAATAAGGTCTTTAAAATAATTATAAAAACAAAATATACCTTAACATACTTGTTGGTCTCTAAGTAGAAACTCCTCTCTCAATTCTCCCCTTTTTGAACTCCAAAAATCCAAAAGGACCACTAATGTATATTGTAACACATTCACACTTCCCAGTAAAATTTGAACCTGTTCATGGTACATCCCACTGATCTCCATTATCTCTTTAACTACAGGAAAAAGCCATTTCAACCCAACTTTTCTTTGAGTGTATGTGCCATACACACACACACACACATACACACACACACACAGCATGGTCAAAGGATAGGGAAGAATGAAAGGAAGAGGATGAGGTTGGTAGGGGGGTCAGAGCTAAGATACCTGAAATCCACAAGTTAAGGTCAAGAGCTTGGGCTGCATTCTAGGCGTGAAGTAAAGCAGCAGGAGGGGCTGAGCCTGGTTTGCTGTTTTTAAAGAATATACTCTGGGTACTGTGGACAGAGTGGACTTGAAATTCAATATCAGTGAAAGAAAAAGACAAGTGAAGTCTATCCAGTGATACAAGGGAGAGATTTTTTATTATATGGACTAGGATTTTGTTTGTGAAGATGGTAAGAATCACATAGATTTGAACAAAGTTCCTTCCCTCTGCTTTCTTTCCATCTAAGTTTTCCTTTAAAAAAAACACACATATATATATATATATCTGTATAGTTTTCAAGCTCCATTAAAGTCTAATCTTTCCTCCAGGCTCTATTCCCCCTTTTATCCTCCAAGGTCACTTTAGTATGTGAATGCCAATGTGGAAGTGTTGATGTATATCAGTTAATATCCCATGTGTATATGCATGCATAATTCTACTAATATGTATTATTTTCTATTCTACATCAGCTGAATTTATCTGAAGCCTGCAATCCTGGTAGAACTGTGACCTCTCACAGTGATGAGCTCTGTCGTTTTTTGGTAGGAGTGAAGTGTCTTGACAGGACTTGGCACAGTGCTTGACACACAAGTTTAATTTGAATTTGAAATGTTTCAAGTGACTTAATAGTGAAAATGACACTGATATGTCAATATTCAATTCAGCAAATATTTATTGAATGTCTATTATAGATTCTTCCCCAGGCAGAAAGCCAAGTGTGATATGTTGACTTTTTTTTATTTTAATGTAGCAGAATAGCAGCACACTTCACGTAAAAGCTAAGGAGTTAGGCTTAGTAAAGGTGCGATTTTTATGTAAGATACATTAAAGTTAAGGTTTGCTAAATATGCTGAGGCTACATGATGAGGGACTTCAAAAATATTGGCCTTCATCCTACAGGCAATGCTGAGAAATTTTGTGAACAGGCATATCACATAAGCAAAGTTTTGGAGGGTCAGGATTCATTGACAAGGGAAGAACCTGAAACCACACAGGGCAGAAAGAATCTGGCTCAAATTCTTGTGAATAAGGTAGAATAAAAAGTAACTGATACACTTTAATGTCTACATATGCTTATTGAGTGTCAAGAATGGAGAGAAATTATGTAATCTCATGTTAATTCTTGCAAAGAATAGTAAGATAATTATTTGAGCTTGCATACTATTAAAGATCATAAAAGTAGAAGCAGAAAGGTAAGAATTAATATCAGTGATGCTTCAAAGATGTTTTCAGAGATTGGAGATTATAAGTACACAAGAAAAGAAGCTGGATACCTTTGCAAGTTCTTATTCCTGTGACATTAGAAAATGGGGAGTTGTCATTGATTGGTGAGAGCTGAAGCTAATAAAATCATCCATTATCCATTTATTTTCTACAAATTCTGGATTAATTTTATAGATATCTGCCATTCTAATAAGATTCCTTCCCTTTTCAACAAACTGTATTTTACCATATTTGTTGGCAAATGTCCTGTTTGTAAATATCCAATGCAATAGCTTTCCACCACTAAAGGTGAAAGAATCATTGTATTTCTCTTTTTCTAGTTGAATATTCATGGAGTTTTTGGCCAACAAATTTAAGTTATACAAAATATTAGTACATATAATTTGTCTGAAAAACAAAAAGAATTAGAGGCACTGGGTGGAGTTGGTAAGATTCTTGGGTTTTCTGTTGTTGTTATTGTTTGCCTGTTTATTTTTCAAAAAAAAAAAATGTGTCTAGGTTTAGGATCCAAATAGTAATTTATTATTTTCCTTTATTATGTTTTTTAACATTTTTGTATACATTTCATTTTGAAGCATAAATCTGGACACCTAATAAGCAAGTAACATATAGTCATCACTGTTGCATTTGGTGAATCTTCAACTTATGAATATAATATCTTTTCCTTCCCAAGGAGGGTCATTTACCATTCTCACTGTGCAATTGGAAAATGTCAAAATACTCATTGTAGGGCTGGAAACAGAACCACTCAGTATAGTATCTCAAATATGTACTTAAGAATAGAAGGAAAAATCTTGATAATTTATCCCCATCCACCCACCCTCAACTCATCCCTGGTCAAGGAAAAAGAATGAATGTCTAGTTTCCCCAGACTTTGTCCATATAAGGTTGAATTTTCTTGAAGATGCACCATATTATAGATGTGCCCATACTGTTTTCTCATCTATAGTCACATTTTGTGCTTATAATAGCCCCAGAAGATAAGTAAGCAAGTATTACTGTCCCCATTGTGCCCAAATAGATTCCAAGTTCAAGGACCTTGCCTAAAATCACTTAAATGGGTATTAGCATAATGGGTTTCTGCATATTCTGTTCATCCATCTTTTTCCTCCTAAACCAGGCAGCCTCTGAGGCTGGAATAACATTTTTATCAATTAAACTTATCCAGATTATTTACTGCTATTTTTCCAAGTATGCGGGTGGGGTGGCAAACAGCTGTCCTTAACCCTAAAAAGGAGCAAGGGCGAAACCTCAGAGAATGACAACAGGAAGCTTCTTTCAGGCAATTTACAACTTGAGGCCAGGCCTCCATCTGCTGTGACAAATGGAAGAGGGACCGGGTAATTACCTCTGATGTGATCCCTGCAGATAGCTAGTCTCCCTGGACCCCTCAAATCACTTTGTCCTTAGAAGCATTTCCTTCCTTCTCTCACCCTTACATTTTCTGACTAATTACATGGTAAATACTTTGAAGCCAGGGACAGGGTTTCTATGGCCCACATAACTGAACTGATGGGCTCAGTTGGTGCTAATGAACACCCAGGTGTCATTTAGGGTCACGGAGAGGAGGCAAAACCGTCTTTATGCTGCACTGCAACCTGCTAAGGGCTGTTGTTTGTAAGCATTACCTGGCAAGTGTGGATGCTCCCTGATGACTTTCCTTGACTTCTTCACATTCCAGATTCAACCTGCTCTTCAGATCCAATTAGTTCTACCTTTTCCATAAAACTTCCCGTAAATATGCCAAGAGGATTTCCCACTTTAATAGACTTCCTCCAGCAATAGAGAACTCCTTTTTAGCCCCAAGCCACATTCTGGCTTTTCACTATTATTTAATAACTTCTCAATTAAAATGAAAGAGCAGAGGCTCTGTTTTCCCCCTATGTTTGTGCTCTACCCACTCTCCTCCTCTCCCCACCCCTACCTTCAGC
>JAJEJO010001991.1:5649-20277 GCA_020662805.1 Glaucomys volans
CCCGCTACAAGGCATTTGGGACATGTGTGTCTCACATAGGTGCCATCCTGTCCACCTACACACCTGTGGTCATCTCTTCAGTCATGCACCGAGTAGCTCGCCGGGCTGCCCCTCACGTCCACATACTCTTGGCTATCTTCTATCTTCTTTTCCCACCCATGATTAATCCTATCATCTATGGTGTTAAGACCAAGCAGATTCGTGACCATGTACTCAGTCTGTTCCGGAGAAAGGTATAGATACTTTTTCTCCCCCTGCCACCCCTCCCCCACTTCAAAATACCCACCAGCCCAGTACTGGATTGGAGCAGAGAGGAAAAAATTTTTCTTGGTACCAGGGATTGAATTCAGGGGTACTCAACCATTGAGCTACATCCCCAGCCCTATTTTGTATTTTATTTAGAGACAGGGCCTCACTGAGTTGCTTAGCAGCTTGATGTTGCTGAGGTTGGCTTTCAACTGGTGTTCCTATCTCCTGAGCCGAAGAGATTACAGGCATGCACCATCATGCCTGGCTGGAGAGGAAAAATCTTAATAGGAAAATTGTAGAATCTCTTGTTTGGCAAATTCAGTGTGATAAGAATGAAATCCCATTCCTCACAAATCCATCAGTCGAAGTGGATTAGGTATAACTGAAGGTCTTTAATAGAGTTTTGACTACCCCACTTTCATATATTCATCTCATGAGTATGGAAGACGAATCTTTAAGGTGATATTATCTATGTACAAGATAGGAACATTGAAACTGGCCCAAGCACTTAAGATTCCTGGTGACCTCCTTATCCAGAGGAAATGAACCACAAATTTGGTGACTCAAAAGTAGGAAGGATAGTAGAGTGAAACATACATTACCGCCTGTACATATGACTGCATGACCCATGTGATCCTACAATATATATGATCAGAAAATGTGAAATTATCCTCCATTTATATATGATTTATCAAAACAAATGTATTCTGTCATGCACAACTAATTAGAACAAAAAAAATTAAAACCAATACCCTGCAGATTAGGAGAAAATATTTACTACATGCATCTCAGATAAAGCATTAATCTCTAGGATATATAAAGAACTCAAACTTAGACAAAAAATAAACCAATCAATACATGGGCTAAGGAATTGAACAGACTTCATAGAAGATATACAATTGATCAACAAATGCATTAAAAAATGTTCAACATCTCTAGCAATTAGAGAAATGCAAATAAAAACTCGGATTTCATTTCACTCCAAACAGAATGGCAATTATCAAAAATACACACAATAAACGGTGAGGATGTGGGGAAAAAGGTACACTCATACATTGCTGGTGGGACTGCAAATTGGTGCAGCCACTCTGGAAAGCAGTATGGAGATATGGAGATTCCTCAGAAAACTTGGAATGGAACCACCATTTGACCCAGTTATCCCACTCCTTGGTTTATACCCAAAGGACTCAATCATACAACAGTGACACAGCCACAATGTTTATAGCAGCTCAATTCACAATAGCTAAACTATGGAACCAACATAGGTGCCCTTCAACGGATGAATGGATAAAGAAAATGTGGAATATACGATTGTAGAGGTTCAGCCCAGTCAAAGTACAGGGGAGCAAAGTCCTTTGACCAAAATCCTCAGGACAGTAAGGTCTTATGTTTGAATGGCTTAGAGACTCTCTGCCACTCCTGTCTGAGGCCTGGAGACATTACCTTGTTATAAAAACATTTGGTGCTAGTGAACTTTGAGAATCAAGTTATATGATCTGCACATGTGCAAAAAATACTGCACTAATGTAACCTAATGCAACTTGATATAACCCTGGAATAGATAATAAAACTCAACTGGCTTTGCCATGGGAGTCACTTCTTGCTGTCTGCCATCCTTTGTGCTTGCCTCTATTGCTCTCCCCTTTACCTTTATAGCTGAACCCCAATTAACCTTTATATATGATGGAATATTACCCAGCTTTAAAGAATGAACTTACAGTATTTGCTGGTAAATGCTTGGAGATGGAGAATATCATGCCAGGCGAAATAAGCCAAACCCCAAAAAACTAAAAGCCAAATGTTTTCTGATATGCAGATGCTAATTCACAATGGGGGGTGTTTAAGGGGGATGCTAGGGAAGAATAGAGTTACTTTATATTAGGTAGAGGGGAGTGAAAGGAGGGGAAGGGGTATGGAGGTAGGAAGGACAATAGAGTGAAAAATTACCTCATGTACATGTGATCCTACAATATGTACAATCAGAAAAATGATAAATTACATACTATGTAAGATTTATCAAAATGTATAAATCCATTCTACTGTCATGTACAACTAATTTTTAGAAATAAAAAATTAGACATGGCCTTATATAAATCCTTAAAGGCCATGAGAAAGATTCACACTTCTCTGTAAGGAGCCCATTTATTCAATCTTATAGTAAGGAAGGACTTGTGATCATAAATTGAAAACCTATGTAGCTCACAGGAATCCTCTTGGCTTCCCTTGTAAAAGCACAAAAACTGGAGATTTGCATCTAAAAAAATAGTTGAATAGAGCTTTTGTTGGACTCAACTACATTTTCTGAGTACCTTCTACAAAGAAAGGCATGTAAATCTGTTTTTTTTTTAAAACTGTTCTAGTCTTTAAGAAACTTAAAAGGGGCTGGGGATATAGCTCAGTTGGTAGAGTGCCTGCCTTGCAAGCACAAGGCCCTGGGTTCAATCGCAGCACTGTGTGTGCATGCGCGCACACACACACACACACACACACACACACACACACACACAAAACAATCTAGAAAGATCTTTCACAGCAGTATAGAATTACAAAGTTTCTGAATGTTTCTGAGGAATGGTTCTGCCCCATAGATATAATGCAAAGCACTATGTAATTGCATTTTCTAATAGTCACAAAAAGGGCAAAATTTTAATGTACTTTAACCTAATATGTACACATCAATTTCACATATAATCAATATAAAATTGAGATATCTTAAAAACCAATACCCCATCTAATACTGAAACTGCCTGTTATTTCTACTGATAGTGGGCTAGAAATTAGGCTGGAGTCCACTTATCTTTCAATGTTATTATCTGTACAGTAGGACAGTTCCACTTTTACAACTTATACCTTCAAGTAAAAAACTTTACCCCCTTTTAGACCCACACTAATGGCCACTTCCTTTATTGAACACTTAAAAGTTCTTTAATGTACTTTTGTATACATTTCACATAACTATATATATCTTCCAAAACATTGTTGAATGAAAAGCTGAATACATCTTTGAACTATAGAAACAGTAATACTCTTCCCTCTAAAATATAAGACTTCTGAAGATAGTTACAATATATGGTTGTGATGGACTGGGTTGTTCAGATATTGACAGCCCCATCCTACCATGGGAGGTACATTTTCTCACTACTGATGTTAAACATGCTTTGGTCAATGGATTGAGTGGTTTTAAAATGTGCCAAGTATCAAACTTTAAATATGCTTGGGTACCTTGGCTTAGTCTGATTGTTTGCTTGAAGAGTGAGCATATCTTGACTCAGATTTTCGTTCAACTTAGTCTCATGGAGAAGATACAAGCAGATCAGATGTGAATCTAACTCATTGTTGACCCATAATGTTCACAGAATGTGAACAAGAATGTTTTTGTGGCAAGCCACCATGATTTGGGGGTCGTTTTACAGCATACCCAAGGAAAGTTAATTGCTAGAGTTATGCACTCTCTTATATTTCAATTCCCAGAAGCTCAACATTTAGAAAATACACTATTCTAATATATCAAAAAAATCCTGAAAACTGCATTTCACTCATCTTTCTGCTTTTCTTGGTCTGTGTGTACATATTGCAATACTTGAATACTCCAGTTTTGAAAAAGTAGGTCGTCCTGAAAAGGTATGTATGAGAACCTTTTGTACTATACTCTTGTAATTTTTACTTTGTGATCCTTTCATTTCCTCAGTAACAGCAATTCTTCCAATTTTAAGAAAACCAAAAAAACCTGAAAGGCTCCAATAGCACACCTCCAGACCCATGCTGTTGCACCAATGCTTACCTCAAACAGAAAGTGATAATTAAAATGGGTCTCCAGCCAGTTCCCAGGTGCCCCACAGTCCTCTGAGACTGGCTAGCAAGAAAGGAAGTTTTATGAACCTTGGGCCTCTGACTGTTCTGAGATTCTCTAGACTCCCATTTGGTTTTTCTCAGTAGAGATGGGCCATTCTGTATCAGATTAAAAACATTCACTTTCCCAGAGTGTATTTCCGCACATATTGATTATGGTTGACCTGTATACCGCTTTGGTCAATGGGACATAAGCAGACATCTGGCAATCCTCATCTGGTGAAAGCAGAGGCTTGAGATTTTCTTGCACAGTGGGGCTTACTGTCTTCTCATGGTGTGGCAATCAGACTGTGGCTTGGTTATCTCCCTCGTCCAAGGATGAGATAGAAGTGGAACAGAGCTGCTTGAATGACGTGTATTTGCAGCAGAGCTTCATAGTAAAGTTTGGCATGGATCAACCGATGGCCCCCAACCTTCAGTTGCAGGAGCAAACCCAGCTCAGTCATTTCAGTCAATAGTAAGCTGGATAAGAAATTCTTATTGTTGCATGTATGCCATAGGTTTTTTGAGAACTTATTCTATAATTAGCAGTCAGTATAAACTATTACCTGTCACAAAATGTAAAATGGATTAAACTAGTTTATAGGCTGCAAGATCTATTTTGTTCTCATATTTGGTGTAAGAATTATCTTGCCCTTCAAGTGATACAATTAGTCCCATATGGAGTACATTTACTGTTAGACTTATTACCATATAAAACAGTACACTGTTAGCTTTTACTTGTGAATAAAGGAGCTATTTCCTACCTAATAAGGTGTGCTTATATTGTAGAACCATGAAAATACATGCATGCTTAGACTCAAAGTTACCATTATTTTTTCTGGTCAAACCATAATCTAGGATCACTTCAGATGTGGGTGGCAGGGAAATTTCCACAAAGGACTGTATTAGACTATCCCCAAAATGGAGGTATGTAGAATTCCAAAGAAATATTAAAAGCTATAGTATCAGTCCAAAGTGTCTATTTGGGGAACTTATGTACAGAGTGCTGCAGTAGTCTTTGTAACTGACAAGAGATTCTACTTTAGTACATCTGTAAGGAGTGGATTCAGTAATAGAGTTAGTTTAAAGGAATTTGGTCGAGGGATGGGACTAGTTTCTGTGTTAAGTAATGTTTGATTTTAAGTATTTTGAGCAACAGCTTCAACACCTTTATAGTGATTGGGAATGTTCAAGACTCCAGTTTGGGAATCAAGCCAGCAAGGGAAAACCTGTAGCTGACCCAGTTAGAGTGATCAAGGCACTTTTTCCAACATGACAAAAGTGGCGGTGTAAACTGGTGGTGGTGGTGGGGTCTCATGGCCATTACATAATATTGGGAATGATACGGAAAGTGTGTATGTTAATTTGAGCATAATACTTTTCATCATTTATTTTTCCTAGTGTAAATCTGAAGCCTGAGTAATTGTCAATAGTTGGAATGATGCCTCAACATGAATTATGTCCATATACAACTGAAAAAATTTTAAAAATCAATTTTTATGTGGTTCTGAGGATTGAACCCAGTACCTCACGTGCTAGGCAAGGACTCTACCACTTAGCTATAGCTCCTGCCCCTCAACATGGATTCTTGACTGAGACATCTATTTTCACTCTAAGAAATTGCTAGATGACAATACAGATTAACAAAAGCAAGGATGGTAACCTTGCTTTGTCTATTTTAAACATTCAAGATATTAAAATTACCTAAATATGGATTTACACATTTTGCTCAGGGCGATTCTGCATCAATATCATCCCCTACTTAAAAACACTATTGCCCATGTTTCATGCCTGTAAAAATTGTGGTTAAATTGGTCAACCAATTTGTACATGCTGGACTTTGGAATTGAAGATATGCCAACATGATTCTGAAGTACTCAAAATTTGTGAACAATCGCCATCTAGGGCTTTGTTGTTACAAAAGGTGTGGATCAAGGCAATGTGAGCAATTTTTTCACTTGATCTTGAGAAATTAAAAACAGATGTGAGAAGTTTGATGGATTATCAATTTTTGGATATTTATATCCATTTTATTTCTAATCTGAGATAAGGTTAACAAAAATTTCAATCTCAGACCATTTTTCTGGTTACCTTTTGAATAATAGCTCAATTACTTCTAATTAAAAGATCTTTATGATAATGGGAATGAATTTAAGAGCCATATACATAAACAGGAATACCTAAACTTATAAAGCCCTTATGATGCCAAGGATAATTCTCTTCCTCTGGACTAAGCTGGGACAAGTTTCTGTAAGAGGACCCCGGTTTCCCCAAAAGGTATAGGTGTTTCCAGTTTCTATAGGTAAATTGGAAGAGCACAGGGCATTGAAGACATGGCAAATGCCAGCCTGCCCACCCAGGCCATGTCCCTGTAGTAGAATAGCCTCTTTTCCATTGTTGTATCAACAATTATCTTCCACATTCTTTGCTCTGGTACATTGGTGCAGAATTCAGGACTTGGGTTGGCAGTAGATATAGAAAAGCAGCCTGGGCCTGAACATAATGGAATAGTTAAAAATGGGAAGTGGGATTGAGAAAAAAATCTCTTCTGTTAATGCAAAACAAACCCATGTGCTGGAGGAGTGTTCCCGAACTTTAGTAGGTATCAGAATCACCTAGGGGACTTGTTAAAGCACAAAGTTCTGGGTTCCAGAGTTTCACTACATTTGGAAAGGGCCCGAGAGTTTAATTTTGTGTGATACTTAGGATGGAACCCAGGGGCACTCTATCACTGAGCTACATCTGCAATCATTTTCTAAAAATTTTTTAAATTTTTTAATTTTTATAGACTTCTATTTTGAGACAGGGGTCTTGCTAAGTTGCTGAGGCTGGCCTCTAACTTATGATCCTCCTCAGCCTCTTGAGTTGCTAGGATTATGTGCCATCATGCTCAGCTGGAGAGTTTTTACTTCTAACTAGTCTTTAGATGATGCCAACATTGCTGGTCTATAATCACTGCTAAAAACATGGTGTACTCAGTCCCGAAATCTCAGTCCGGTTAGTAACTTGGAGGTGAAGATAGAGAACAGAAAGGTAAGATTGGTATGAGAAGAGACAAAGTCTGAGTATAACTGATATTCCCAGAATGCAGCACAGGTATTTGTTTCTCAATTCTGATTCTTCCTTAGCTGGTGAATTTTGGCTAGATTTGCTGGATAGTCCATAATTCTAAACCTAGGGTTTCCTCTACCTGGAGAGCAATCCTTTAAAACTATGCATTGTCCCTATCAATTGTATTAGGTACTGAGACACATTGGTGGTGACTTCATTTGTGATTTGATTTGCTGATTGATATTTAAGTTTAAAACGTTAATAGCCACTTGGTGATCTGAGTTAGTAAAGTGGAAATGAATCTAGAATCTGAAGTTTCTCCACCTTAATTTCAGTCTATTTGTGCTATTAGGCAGTATACATGTTTATTTTGATGAAATAGCCACTCTGCATTGGAGCATTTGATCCATTTAAACTCAAGGTAGTTACTGATAAGTGCTGTCATTTTGTTAAAGTTTTGGGGTTTTGTGGAGCCTTTGTTTTTTCTTCTTGCTATTTTTCTTTGAGTATTTTGATTCCTAACTTTTTAATCTTTTATTTTTAGGTTTTTGCTTTGAGGTTGACATAGCTTATACAGTTATAATGGCTATTTTCAACATAATTTTGATTGCATGGGAAAACTACATCTATATTCTACTCTAACATTTTCAGTGTCACAGCTTATCTCTGTGGTAGTCTATTTTGTGCTGCTATAACAGAATACCCAAGACCAGGCAATTTATGAAGAATGGCAATTCTTTTGCCTCATGGTTCTGGAGGCTGTGGCTAAGATCAAGGGGCCTATCACTGAAGGCCTTGCTGTGTCATAATATGACAGAAAGCATCATGTAGTAAGAGTGTACATGAAATAGTGAGCAGTGGGTCAAATTTGCCTTAACACCTATTCCCATGATAGCAATCATAATGCTAATTTATTAAAAGTTCCCACCTCTCAACACTGCTTCATTAGGGATTAAGTTTCTAACTTAAAATTTGGGGAACACAAACCATAGCAATATGTTGTATGTCTTTAATAAGTTATGATAGCTATTATATTTAATAGTTGTCTTTGAAATTTTCAACTAAAGGAAGTGATTTATATTAGAATATTTAATTGGTAAAAGTAAATACTCAAATGTAAAATAAAGTAAGCTTCATACTTTCATATGTTTTCATAATACTTAGCATTTTTCTTAAGCTCGAAGAACTTTAGCATTTCTTACAAGGTCTATTGTTGGTAAACATCCTTAGCTTTTATCTAAATTATTTCTTCATTTGTGAAGGATACCTTGACAATATTGGCAATGTGTTTCCTTCAGTTTTTGAATATGTTGTACAGCCTATGATGTTTCTGATAAATCCTGTTAGATTTATTGGAATTACTTTTTACGTAACTTGTTTTTTCTCCTTTGCTGTTTTCAGGACTTTTCTTTAAACAGCTGATTATAATGTGAATTGGTACCATCTTGATAGGATTGAATCTGAATCTTTGATCTTCCTGTACCTTGATATTTCTTTCCCTAGATTTGGGAAGTTTATCTGTATTACTTTAAGCTTTCTATCCTTCTTAAACTCCTACAATAAAAAAAAATGAGCTCTAGATATTGTCCCATAGATTCCATAGGCTTTGTCTTTTTTCCTATGAAAAATTTCAATAACCTGTCTTCAAGTTCAGATTCATTCTGCACAATCAGTTCTGCTGTCAGTACTCTATTACAGAATTTTTCGTTCACTGCATCCTTTAACTCCAGAATTTGTATTAGAATTCAACAAAAATCATAATAAACCTAGAAATCTCTGAGATTTACTGAACTTAAAACTTTCTACCTCTGTCAGGTAGTTCCGAGAGGTCTATTTCTTCAGGCTCAGTTACTGGGAAATTGTGTTCTTTTGGTGGTGATGCATGTCTTTGGTTTTTCATGTTTCTTGTATTATTACATTGATGTTTCTGTATTTGATAAAGCAGTTCTCTTCCAGATTTTATGGACTTTTTGGTGGGAAAAGGCCTTCCCATGTGTGCAAGTACAAGGGAACTGACTGGGTGGGCTTCAGAAATTCTGGAATCAATGATGGCACAGCAGTGTTGTCTTCATGCAGCTGTCACCTGTGCTCAGGGTTGATGAGAATTGAATGGAACCTCAATGGCCTGCTCTGGATGTCTGCAGAGGCAGTGTTGGGGTCTTTGGTGGTAATGGCTTGAAGTCTTGCCAATTTCTTCAGGCAAGTTGTGGTTGAGATGATAATTCTTGGCATTGGTCTCAACCTTGACTGTGGTAGTGTTTTCCAAGTGGTACCTGTGAAGACAACAAGCATGGTTGTGGGAGATGTAGGAAGAGCCACTAAGACATATGCATCCTTGCAGCTGAAGAGTGGGTACAATCCTGTGGAACACCCAGGATTATGCTTGGGGAGCACACTCTCAAGTGATTGCCCTGCCCATGGAGCAATGTCTCAGGAGGATCTCACCCCATCCCCTCGTCTCTCCCTTCTTCCACATTGTGCAGTTTCTGACTGACCACCCTCATAAGGCTATCACATTTCACACTTTATTAACTCCTCCTGTATAAAAGAGTGTGTTCACACATTAAAGCTGAGATTGCATCCTAGAACCTGTCTCCCAGAGTTGATTGTTCCTCCGTTGCCTCACCCCCTCCGAAGGAAAAACATCCCACGTTCCATGACACATGGTAAGGCATATATGGAAGGACTCTGGTTCTGGGGTCTGAATTGGTAATGACACTGGTGACTGGGGTTCAGGCAACTACCTGACGAGTTAGTAATATACAAGGTATGAGTGCTTGTGAGGAAGCCAGGTATGGGAGCACAGCTGTGTGAAGTGGTCCAGCAGCTCTAGGGCCTAGCTCTCTATGGCAGTTGAGTTAGAGACAGTATGTACATGTGCAGAAAGACCCTAGATCTGGGCATTTGAGTGGAAGCTAGGTTATGGCAGTTTAAGGCCTGGGACGAGAGTACAGGCTGGAGCCAAGCTGGTGTTTGAAGTACAGGTATACACAAAGAACTTGGTTCCAGTTTCCAGGAGTTCAACTAGCTTGCTGTAGCAATAGAGTCAGTGACCGAGATGTGGATGGACACAGAGCAGCCACAGAGCCACAGTCTGTAATGTGGGTACTTGTGTAGTGGTGTGAGATTTGGGGGCATGTTCAGTTGGGAGAGTGGCCGCTGTGGTCCCAGATTGGCACAACAGAATCATTTGGGGGTGGTGTATGTAGCTAAATCTCCATCTCGAATTCTCCAGCAGGAATAGCTGTTGTTTACCTGAGTGGCAAAAGATGCTGGGGTCCTCTATAAAAGGCCATTGAGGAGCACAGTGGCCCCTGTCATGTGGTCAGTACTGATGGCTTCTATCTTTGTTCCTAGCCATCTCCTGGTATCTCAGGTATACTGATCAGAAATTTCTGTGTGTACATGATTTTCATTGTGTTGCTAGATTCTTAAATGGTTGGTGAAGCACCCAGTGCTATTTTGGTTTGTAGGTAACTTTCTGTGGAGGAATGAAGGTTGCTATATTCTCTACTTGGTCTATTTTGCCATCTTGACATTCAGTTTTATTTAAAAATGTCAATGTCTATTATAATCTAAATATTGTATTTGAATTCACTATAAAAATCAGATGTAAGTTTAACTGCAAAATTATCCATCTCATACTTCAAAAAATTCATGGACAAATTTGAGGATCTCTAAAGCACATATTCTGCTCCTGTTTGATCTGAAATTTCCAGAACAGGTAGAATTTAGATGATTGTTTTCAGTCTAGAAATGTAAATTAAGTGCCTTTACTTTTCATTTGGGATTTGAGTGTTTTTTCCCGTCTACATCCCCTGTGAAGTTAAGCATTAAGGAATATTATAAGTAACAATGTCAATTTTTAGATAAGTACCAAAATAATTTGTTGTTGAGTCCGAAGCCCATTGTGAATGTTTGACTTGAGCTTTGGTAGAACTAAATAGTTATCTATGGCTCTAAGAATTTTTCTTGAAACCTTAAGAAATTGTATTAATTGTAATAAGTAATAAATTCCATTGATATGCAACTTTCTGAACTAGTTGATGCATTCATTAAAGTATTAGGCCTTAGTTTATGAGGTTTTAAATGTTTTACAGATGGCATCCTTATACTTAAGGATTACATGTTTGGAGCAACAGGACAATGTGTCAGGAGACCAAGTGTGAGGGCCAGCAAAGATAGTTGAATGCTGTAGCTAGAGCCTCTCTCCCATCTCTCAGAACCCAATTCTTAACAGCCCTGATTCCCTGTTCCATCATATACTTGGTTATGGCTTGATTTTTGTTATGACTGAGGACTTAGCCTAGAGTCTAAATGCAGTCTATTTATGACAGATGCCTTATCTCTAGTTCACTGATACTGACTGGCCTTTCAATACTTCTAAGCTCCTGCCATTGCCAGCAACATCACCCAAACAAAAGGTGGTGTATGGATATAAGAATCTGAGAAAGACATCTGGGTCCTTCATCAGAAAGTACTTGAGTATCTCAACAAAGATGTTAAAAACAGCTGTCATTCACATTCTCTTTTCTAAATGACAATGTCCGTTTCCTTCTAGTTCCAATAGTGTTACCTACACAAGTCTAATGCGTAGATCTTTCTAATGCAGAATAGCTATCCAGGTGGCCTTGGATTGACTCAAGTCTTCCCCTTTGCTTACTTGTAGTTCTGATTTGCATTTCCTCAATTGCTAGAGATATGGAACATTTTTCCATATTTTTTTTGCCATTTATGTACCTTTTGAGAAGTGCCTGTTTAGTTCTTTTGCCCATTTTGTGATTGGGTTATTTGCTTTTTTGGGTATTGAATTTCTTCTACATTCTGTATATTAATCCCATATTATATAAGTAGCTGGCAAAGACTTCCATTCTGAAAGGTTCTCTTAAATTTTCAATTTGGTGGCATCCCACTTGTTTTTCCTTTTCTTTTGCTTTCAGTGCTGTGCTCACTGCCCCCACTGAACTTTTCCATTTCAATCAGACCACTCTGGATTTGTTTGCACTGAGATGTTTACCCTACCAACTATTAAACATCCTTCCTCTAACCCATAAGTTTCCCCAATTTTTCTTTATGAGCCAGTCATGCATCTCTTGTCGGCACTCCCTGCTTGGCTCTCCTGGCATCTGGAGGGGATGTCATCTTTAAAAAGATTTTTTTATGCTCACGTTAAACTTTCTGTAGTTATTTTTTTAAAACAGTTCAGTATTGTTTCAGAGACGTTCCTTTGTTACCTTGCTGAGGAGCACTCTTCTTGCCTCATGAATCTGGCTCTGCTAAGGAGCTGCCAGGTGGTGCTTCCTTTCTCAGGCTGGTAGAGGGTAGAGTGCTTGCCTACCATGCAGGAGACCCTGGGTTCAACCCCAGCAATGATGGGAGGCTGGAGAGTTGGTGTCAGCAGGCAGTTTGGGAAGGAGTAACTGCTCAATGGAAGAACCCGAAATCCTCAGAAGTGGGATCAATGACAGCCCCAGTTAGAAGGCCTGGAAGGTCCCTAGAGAGTCACTGTGTGAGTTCCTGTTCAAAGGCTAAAGAATCTGGAGTTTGAACTTCACAGGTGATGGCAGCTGCAAAAAAAAAAAAAAAAAAAAAAAAAAAAATTCCTGTACTCTCAAGAGTTGAGCTGTGCACTGTTTAAAAAAAATCTCAGCCTTCTAATACAGTATGAGAGAAAGACCCTGGCCCCCCAAAGAGAATCTTCAGATCATTTTAGACATGTTTAACAAACAGGTTCAGTCTTCCTCCTATGGTGTTGTCTTTTACTTGAGTCTCAAAAGATGGTTTTGTGTAGGTGTGGGAGAAGTAGGTATTTCCTAGGGAAATTTTTTCCTTTCTTCTATGACCACTTTTGCTTTGGCTGCAAATCCCAGACTCGCCATTAACCTCAAGGGAATATTGTCAATTCAGACTAGAGAAGACCAAATTCTTAGTCCTTAAATTCAAGTCTTGATCAAGAAATACAGAAGAATTACAAAAGGGTCTGATGTGGCAGACAGATTTTTCTTCCTAGCTTGATTAGATTAAGCACAAAGGTCCCCAGTGCCTGGCAGAACGGGGGATGTTTGCTGTGACCATGGCCCATTCTCCCTCAAGTGGCGACTCCCGAGATTCCCAGTGGTGTGGAAATGTATCCTAAGCCCTGCTTTTTCCCTTGACTGTCTCCCAATCAGCCTGAAAAGGGACTGAATGATAGTATCTTACTCCCACCCAGAGTATTGTTTGAATTGGGAAAAAAAAAAAAAAGATACAGCCAGGCGTGGTGGTGCACGCTTGCAATCCCAGCACTCGGGAGGCTGAGGCAGGAGGATCTGAGTTCAAAGCCAGCCTCAGCAACTTAGCGAGGCCCTAAGCAACTCAGTGAGACCCTGTCTCTAAATAAAATACAAAATAGGGCTGGGGATGTGGCTCAGTGGTTGAGTGCCCCCCAGTTCAATCCCCAGTACCAAATTAAAAAAAATACTTGTGTGAGGGGGAGAGAAAACATTGGCTTTGAATAAGATGCCACATTCACATATTGCATTCTCCAGTGTCTGTTCCCATCCATTCTGTTCCGAGATGAACTTCACCATGAAAGAGTCCAGTTCACACCAAGTTTGATAGGTCTGGGTATTGTCATGGATAGTTGTCCCTGGATGGACCATGCATACTTGTACTCTCTTTATACCTTATTATTCAATGCTATGTGAAGATACTAAAAAACCTAGGATTGGTCTTTCCTCTTGGTCTAGAGAATATTTCACATTCTAGGGATAAATACCTTTTTTTTAGGTTATTCTGCTGGGAAGTTCTTAGTAATCTTGATGGATTTAATTAAGGCCATATTTTAAAACCCCCAAATACGTATGTACTTATCTATATAAGTAGACTTTTAGGCATTATGACCAAGAGCTATGTCAAAAGTTCCTTGTTATTTCCTTTAGTGTCAATGTATTTGAATACCACCTTCCCTTATTTTGTATGCCAAGGTTTATGGTCAGATAACTTTATAGCTCTGAAGTTTCTGCAGTATCTCGTCAATACCAAGTAAAGATCAGTAGATAGATTACATATGGCACTGAAAGCATGTTCATAGAAACCCCATCTTTTCTTGATAATAGGGCCAACTTTGGCACTGGACTTAGGGACCTTGATAACATCGGTGAACAATCACCTCTCCCCCCAAAAAGTAGAGAAATAAAATTTGATCCATCAAATCCTGGCAGTAGGCATAGACTGAGGAAATAGAAATTTGTGACTAGTTAGGTGCTTAAGCTAAACTTTAAAAGAGAACTTGTGCTATTCCACTTTAGAAAGATACTAGTTTTGTATTCTAGTGCTAATTATAATCACTGGCTTCCTTAGTCTATATTTTCCAAAAATGTCAACATGATTTTTAAAGATCAGCCATATTAGCCTTTTAAGCTATTGTTATTGTTTGTAAAATGAGTTTTTTTTAAAATCAAATGTTTAAGAAAAATGGACATAACTATGATTCTGGAACACAATTGGGAGTGAGTG
>JAJEJO010001991.1:20377-142622 GCA_020662805.1 Glaucomys volans
TGCTTAAGCTAAACTTTAAAAGAGAACTTGTGCTATTCCACTTTAGAAAGATACTAGTTTTGTATTCTAGTGCTAATTATAATCACTGGCTTCCTTAGTCTATATTTTCCAAAAATGTCAACATGATTTTTAAATTAAGATCAGCCATATTAGCCTTTTAAGCTATTGTTATTGTTTGTAAAATGAGTTTTTTTTAAAATCAAATGTTTAAGAAAAATGGACATAACTATGATTCTGGAACACAATTGGGAGTGAGTGTTTCATTCTACTTTTTATGCATTGCCACAAAAATCTCTGCAATTTCTGCAGATTATTGACCTGAAATAGTCATGATACCTTGACTAATAAGCAGTATAATAAAAAGGGTCAAATAATATGAAGTAGCAACAAGAATTCTCCAGAATGTCAAGGTTTATAGCCACCTAGGACCTCCATTTATTCTCATCTCCTTTCACCCATCCTTATCCAACCATTCCTGTTCATCCCACTGTTACTCTCTGCCATATCATGCCAGTGCAGTTGATATCCTTCATATGCGCCATGTGTTGGAGGCTCTGAAGTGGGACCTCCTAGGGTCCTTTCAATCTCCTACTTGCTCCAGTTAACCCTGGTAGATGTGGGATATTTTGTACTACTTCTGTCCACTTAAGTGGAGGAATGACCTGGTCTGAGGACTTCAACTCCTTTGGGCAGTAAGTTCCTATTTCCAAGTTCCAATAAGATTTCTTGGATTCATGTTGCCTCCATTCTCAGATATTCTTGGGCAAGCCAAAAGTACTGGAAAAGTTTGCCAATACCACATAAATCTAAAAAAACCATCAACAGACCTTCAAGAAGGTGTTAGAATTCTACCTTGTAGAAGTATTTTATTACACTTCCCAGAGTAACTAGAAGTTTTGTATCCAAGAAAAGAAATTACCCTATTTCTTGTTGTCTGTATGCTTATGCTTATTATACTTAGTTTTTTTTGAAGTTGAATGGGTAAGAAATTTATAAGAATTTATGACCCAACTTCCACTTTCAGATGTTAGATCTACACTGCATAGATAATACCTGACTTTAGGATTGGTTTAGGCCCTTATCCCCACAGTTTGGGTAAGACTCAACTTTCATGGGAGTCCCCAGTCAGAGCCATCTTCCTATTGTCACTAAATATTTGTATGCCTCGGATGAAGGACATTCACCTTGGTTGAGCCTCTGCTTTAAGAATGTGGAGAAGTCTCTCTCGGATCTGTTTGGTGCGGACAGCATAGACAACTGGATTGAGGATGGGTGGGATGAGGAGGTATAAGTTGGCCAAAAGAATATGGATATGGGGAGGCACATGATGGCCAAAACGGTGGGTGAGAGATGAAACAGCAATAGGGATATAGAAGATGAGGATTGCACAGATATGAGAACCACATGTACCTAAGGTTTTAAACCTGGCATCATGGGTAGCCAATCCCAACACAGCCTTAAAAATCATCACATATGAAGCAGTGATGGCTAGCGAATCCAGGATTAATACTAGGAAGCCAATTCCCATTCCATATAAGTTGTTGACCCTTGTGTCACCACATGCCAAGGTGACCACGGCCATGTGTTCACAGTAGGAGTGGGCAATGATTCGAGTCCGGTAAAGGGGTAGCCTCAGGCGAATCAATAGGGGCAAAGGTCCAATGTAGAGTACCCCCCTTAGGAGAGCAGCCATCCCCAAACGACCCACCAGTGCATGGGTGAGCACTGAGGAATGGTGTAGTGGGTCACAGATAGCCACATAGCGATCATAAGCCATGGCAAGGAAGATGCCCGACTCCACAGTAGCAAAGCAGTGGATGAAGAACATCTGGGCTAAGCAGGCATCCAGACCAATGTTGTGGGCACCAAACCAGAAGATCGTCAACAGTTTGGGCATGGTAGAGGTTGAAAGGACCAAGTCAATGACAGCCAACATACACAGGAAGAAATACATGGGCTGGTGCAGGCTGCGTTCCATCTTTATCACTGCCAGGATGGCGACGTTCCCCACCAAAGCCAATAGGTACATGAAGCCAAAGGGGATGGACAGCCAGATGTGCAGAGACTCCAGCCCTGGGATGCCAGTGAGCCAGAAAGAGGTAGGCACAGAGCAGGCATTATTAGAGGTATACATGTTTGAGGGTATGGGATATCCAGGGCACAGGAGCACTTAGTTTCAGATTCCTACTCATGAGGGAACACTTCTGACAACTGTAGATGAAATCCTCATTTTCTTCCTGGGCAACTGGTGCACCTACAATAAAGAATTCCAAAATGCCAACTTGAGAGTACGTAAGAGTTATCCACGATGAGACCCACTGTTAGATGTAGAAAAAGTCATGATCATGATTTCTACTACTAAATTGCAGAAGTCCCAATTATGCGTTCCTTTGACTTAGCAGTTTTGGGGAAATTCTGTCTAAAGGAAATAAGATATGGAAAAAGGTTTCTGTAATGATTAAATGTAAATCCATGTGTTTATCCCAGTACCTGAATATGCTTCTCGTCACTGATCAATAGCAACGTTTATATATTAACTCTTCAATTTTTCAATGAAAAAGCTGGAGCCCTGTTAAATAAAGTACATATGTACTAGAACTTGATTAGGATGCACAAACATTCAGACTTTCCACAATTAGAAATGTGTAGGTGTGATAGTCTGGGTACCAGTGATTCTAGAAACTGAAGGATCATTGGAGCACAGGTGAACAAGTTCTAGTAAATCTGTTTAGTGAGATAGAATTACATTGATAATGCTTTGAGATATTGTAATGTTATAATTATACAAGGAAATAAGTGAGGGAATAGCAGAAGGCAGGTTAAACTGATTTTAATTTCATTAAAGTGTGTAAGCTATAGAAACATACCCTAAACAGAAGTATCTGCAAAGATTTGTGCCAAGATTTTGTCTGTTAGATTTTGGGTGAATGGGAGTATGAATGCTTTTACTTTTGTAAATGAAGATTCTGCCTTTCAAACAATAAACTTATGAACTAATCAAAACCTGACAATGTAAGGAAGCTTTTTTAAAACTGAAAATGTATTAGTGAAAGATAGGTCCTGTGCTCAATTACTCAGAAAAAGCTCTTAGGGTTGCCCAGATTTCAGGGTAAACCATAAAAGTTTAAGAAGGGTTTATTATAAAAGGACAGGCTTAAATTTTATTGATAGGGATATGGATATGTATACTTTGAAATAAAAGGAGCATTTGTGAGCAAAGTTTCCTAGACTTTCCTACAATTCAACAAGTGTGAATTAGAAAACTTAAGTGCATATGAATGTCACAACTCCATTCTTATGTACATAAGGTACTAATAAAAACACCAAAAATGAAATTGTCATTTGCTGGTAAATGGAACCAGAAACTTAAGTGAAATAAACCAGATTGAGAAAAATCAAGGTTCTAGCATTTTTACTTTAATATGAAATCTAGAGGAAAAAAGGCATAAGAAATGTCTAAAAACCAGAAAGACCAAGAGTAGAGGAAGGGGACTGAGGGAGTAGTGTAGATGGAGGTAATACAGAATGAAATTGATGAAATTATGCTATGTATGAGTAATCAATCCTTTTATATATAATAACGCACTAAGAAGTGAGACCAGTAAACAAAGGGGAAAAAGGAAAGGAGATACTGGGGAATGAAAATGATCAAATTATGTGCATGTATGAATGTCCAATGAATCTATTACACATGATTATAATGCACTAATAATGTGAGAAAGAATGGACTGAAGTGAACTAGTCAGGAGGCTTTACTAGCCGCATTCTTCTTGGTTTCTATTTTTGAGGCTCCAGGGAGATCACTAAAGCACTGGTTATTGCTTCTAAAATCCTTGTGTGCTTCGTCTTTCAGATGTCTGCTGAAAAATCCTATTGCTTCCCATCCCCTGGATTCAGGAGCTGAGAACACAGAACACATTTGTATCCTTGTCTCAGGCTTGCCCCTGAAATCTTTGATTCCCAAATCAGTCAGTGAGCCATGTTTTGGCTGAGAAGTTTAATCGCGTCCTTGGTTTTTACCTAGGAAAACTTCCCCATTCTTCCAGGCCCATTTCAGATCACCTCTTGTCTACAAAACCCTCTGAGGTACCTCCAGTCTGTACCAGAATGAGTGGTTAAGAGGCAGGGGAAGACCGTAGGCATTAAATTCCATTTTTTTTTTTTCAAGCTGAAGCACACTTCAGACTGTCTAAAATAGGAATAGTAATCACATTTCCATAGCAAATTAGCATGAAAGTCCTTGTGGAGTCTTATGAGTCCTTAAAGTGAATTTTCAGGATCTGAATTAAGTTTTTAAGGAGTTTGCTTATTGATCAGGCATTGAATGGGTGCTAAGAAAAGGCAAGTTCTGTCAACCTCAAAATGATTCGCCATTTTTAAAATTGGATGACTGATTCCTCAGTAACTGACTTGGGTACTTCAACATGTAAATACACACGAGGTTACTTCCTCACTGCTGAAATGTAAGGCTGCTCTCGAGCTCAGTTAGGAGAGGGAAGAAGGCCCTAGGAGGCCGCACCGTGTGGCTGCTTAGGCACCAACTTGCCATCTAACAAGTTAGGTTTCCTATTCCAGACCTTCATCTTACTGTTTGGGCAAGTTGTTTAACCTCAGGAAGACTCCCTTTGCGTTAACGTGGGATAATCTTCACTGCATACACAGCAAGCAAGGGTAAAACACTTGGCACACAGCAGCAGCTGCCTTTCCCTGAGATTCTTACTGTTCCATATGGTCAGGAGACCAGAAATGTACATTCTGCCAACTGAAATGATTTTGTATTTGTTACATGGTGCATCTTACAGGATGCCTCAAAAGTATAGGCATTGATGAGAAGGGGCAAATTAAAGTACTAGTCAATAAACTTTAAAACAGGGAGAATGTCCTCTAGAAGTATCACAATGAACCATCATCTGAAAGCAAAAAAGTGCACAATTTCCTCAACTTCAGAGTAGGTCAAGGTATTGGCAACTCATCCCAAAGAATCATGTCTGGGGATGGCTTGAAATCTAGACTCATACCTTTGATTTATGTCAAAACTAGTTCAGCCAAATGAAGTCGAAATGAAGTTTTAGATAATAATGCTGAACATAGGTATAAAAGCATCCATCAAGCTGACAGTTGTCACCTTAGGAGCCAGTCTACTTCAGACCATTTAAGTGTTACTTTGCCTAGAGCATTCCAGAGATGTTCTGTCAGCTCACACAAGGGCACCCTTACCTAGACTCTGGTGAAAGGCCTGCAAGCCCTGGGAGAGGCATTCCAAAGTGGGTCTGAGGCTTCTGAAAGATGTTTTGTTATGGTGACATAAGTTTGTCTTGCTTCTGCTCCATGCTTAGGTCCATATACAAATTCTACATTGCCTAAAATTACAGAACCAGAAAGTAATCTCTTTGCTTTCGTTTCCTTATCTGTAGAACTAGAGGAATGGCACCTTAGAGTTACTTCATGTATCAAGGGTGTGCACATGTGTGTGTACCCACTGAAGGCCAAGAGTTACTTCATGTATCAAGGGTGTGCACATGTGTGTGTACCCACTGAAGGCCAAGTGTTAGGATGCCTGGTCTGTGGGCACTGGATTCACTTTACCTATTCCTTCTCTAGTCTGTTTCCGCCTTCAACAGACAGCTATTTCCATGTGACCATCCTTTCCCAACTGTATGGCTAGTTTTCTTAATGTAAATATAATTGACTGAAGACATGCTGATGGTGTTGGGATCAGATAAGGGGAGAGAGAGGGTTGCCTGAGTGAAACAAAAGGAGATGTCCAACCATCCTAGAATATGCAATCTTTCTCCTGTCTTGAGGGAAAGCACTAGAAACCAAGTCTTCTACCTTGGGGTTTCCTCTTTTGATTCAATCTAGGCCATGTTATACTCACCTTGCTTTACTTTTGACTAGATCTGTGAAGAGGAGCTCTGCATGAATCAAAAGACTAGTTTCTGGAACCTGGCGTCTTCTGATGACTGACCCTTCTCTGGAATGTGCTTACCTGTTGGGGTGCTGTCCACAGCTCTGTCACAGTGCTCACCTGTTGTCTAGATACATGGGCAAATTTAGCTGACAGTCAAGGGGAGGCCATGCCCCTGGTCTCTGTCTTCTGTATCCTTTATCTAGGTTCTGAAAATAGCCAGTTACTCCCCAAGGGTCACACAGAAATGTGCACATTTCCCTCTGGATTTGCTACACTCTTAAGAGCAAGTCTTTATTCCCCATCTCACTTATAGGAATAAGTCTTATTCCTGTCCCTTGGCTGGGATCTTAGCAGGCCCCAGATTTATGATTATCCTCCTGGGCCTGAGGTACTCAGACTTCAGGAAGCATTGAGGGTACACAAAAGGGTGGGGAATAATCATTGGTAAAATTGGTATGGACTTTTCTTGATCTATATTAAGAAAATCTAGGCTATAAGAAAATACAAATGTTAAATTTTGCATCTATTTTTCAATACATTTTTGCTTAAAATGAATTTTAAGTACAAGAAATTGTGGATACTTAAGCTTGCCAGAATAGTAGGAAGGGTTGTTTTACCACTTACAAAGTGGCACAGGTATTTGTCAATATTCTTTTTCTGCCCAAGCTCAAGATAGAATCTCGGAAGGGAAATTACTGATTGAGGTTCATAAATCCATTTTTGAGTTGCATCCCCAAAGCATTCTTCCATTCTGTGTTTAACTCAGCATCAAGTGAATCTGAAAACTTGTCCTATAGTAATTTAATATAATCTTGTAGATGTGGAAAAAGATCTTGTTTTCCTATCTGTAGTGTGAAAACTTCAATATTTGAACAACTTATAGCCAATATATTTGAAGAATGTTCCATTTTTATCTGATTCCTAATATTCAAGTGGGGAGAATGATTTCAGAAATACTGCAAGGATTCAAATATTTTCTGTATTTTCTTTTACAATGTTTTCTGTAGGAAGTCGACATGTGAGGAGATACTTTGGTAGTCATTTTTCCTTTGGGGCTGGGGATTGAACCCCAGGATCCTGTGCAGGCTGGTGTACTCTCTACCACTAAGCTATACTTCCAGTCCTGAAATAACTTTCTGACTTACTGCTTATGAGTCCCCTCAGATTTCTTCATTGACATATTTTTAGTCTTTGTGTCATTGTCAGGCCCCAAACTTATTTTGACTTTGCTGCCTTTATTAGGTCCAGTCGTACCTTCCTCATAAGTCTTTTACTTTGATGATTTTAGTTGATAAAAGTCCTTTAATAAAATTCTACATGTGGGATCAATTTATTTTGACTTATTTCTCTGGAGCATGTTTTATCTCCATATTTGTGAATTTTCTAATTGCTTCTGTTATTGATCTCTAGTTTATTAATTGTGATTAGAAAAGATACTTGATATGGCCTGTCACCAGGGTTCATTGTAATGGGCTGTGAGCCTGTATCTGCAGGAATCTTTCAGAAGGCTGGGTCCATGAGGCCCAGAATAATTAAGCTGTTCTTGAGCCTGGGTCCACTGGAGCCTAGGGCTGTGAGGACTGGCCTCTTTGGTATCTTTGTCAATCTTTTTGTTCGCGTATTTTCCCGATATCAGCGAGTCGTCTCCTTGTGGTGTTTTAGTTCACCAAGGCTTTTAAAATAATTTTGGATTTTTGGTACTAGGGATTGAACCCAGGGACACTTTACCACTAAGCTACATTCTCAGCCCTTTTTTATTTTGAAACAGGGCCTTGTCAAGTTGCTGAGACTGGCTTTGAACTTGCGAGCCCCATCTTAGCCTCCTGACCCTCTGGGTTACAGCCATGCACCATGACCAGCTTTATTTTGGATTCTTAGAAAAGAATTTTTATATCTCCATCTTGGAAATTAGGATACTTGAAAATTGAGGCATTATTTCCTTCTAACATTGCACGAGTGTAAGAAATGAAATTAGAATCTACTAAAACTTGAGATGACATCAAAGCAGTAAGAGGGAAGTTTATGTTGGCAAATGTCTGTACTAAAAGAACTCAAACTACACAAAGTACTCAAACACCAGAAAATAATCCAATAAATGGACCCAGGAACTGAACAATTTGAAGATATACAATTGATCAACAAATATAAAAAATGTTCAACATCTCTAGCAATTTAAAATCAAAACTAAGATTTCACCTCACTCCACTCAGAATGGCAATTAAAGAACACAAGAAATGTTTGCAAGGATGTGGGGCAAAAGTACACTCATGCATTGCTGGTGGGAATGCAAAATGGTGCAACTTATGAAAAGGAGTATGGAGATTCCTCAGGAAACTTGGAGTCACTATTTGACCCAGCTATCTTACTCAATTTATACCCAAAGGACTTAAAATACTACAGTGACACAGCTACATCAATGTTTAGTGGACTATTATTCAGCATTAAAGAATGAAATTCTGGCATTTGCTGGTAATTGGAGTTAGAGACTATCATGCTAAGTGAAATAAGCCAAGTCCCCAAAACCAAAGGCTGAATGTTTTCTGATGTGGATGCTAATTCACCATAAGGTGTGTGTCGCAGGGGTTAGGGAATAGAGTTACTACAAATTAGGTAGAGGAAAGTGAAAGGAGGGGAAGGAGTAGGGGGTAGGAAGAATAGACTGAGACATTACCTCATGTACTTATGACTGCATGAGTGATGTGATCCTACAATATTTATAAATCAGAAAAATGAGAAATTATACTCTATGATCAAAATGTATAAATGCATTCTATTGTTCTAATTTGTTGTACATGACCAATTAAAAAAACTCAAACTAGAAAAAGTCTAAAGTCAGAAGACTTGAGTAGAAGTAGAGAATACAAAAATTGAAAGAAAACCAAGTAGGACTTTGGACACCAAGATTTGTCAATCTTAGACTAAGAAAATGCAAATTAAACTAAGTGAAAGGAGAAATTACAACACAAATACAAAAGATCATAAAACAACTATGCCAACAAATACCTAGACACACGTAGCCTGTGATTGAATTATGAGTAGAAGTTTGATCATACCATTAAAGAGATTGAATCAGTAAAGAAACTTCTCAAAAGAAACCCAAGACCTGATGGCTTCACTGCTAAATTCTACGAAGTATTTAAAGAAAGCACCACCCCTTCTCAAACTCTTAAAAATTGAAGTGGCATAATTTTAGGTGTCAGCTTGACTGGATTAAGTGATATCCAGAGACCTGGTTAAACATTTTGTTTTCTGTGTATCTGAGTGCTTCTGAAGAACTGAAATTCACATCAGGAAGAGCTGCACTCACTTGATGTGGGTGTGTGCCATCCAGTCAGCTGAAGATGTGGGTAACAAAACGGCAGAGGAATGGGTGGGATTTGCTTTCTCTTCTGGACCTGGGACAGAGGGCTTTTGGATATCAACTTCAGGTTCTGACCTTTGAATTCTGGAACTTGAACCAATGACCATCAGATTTTCCAGTACTTAGACTGAGCCACAATACAAGTTTCCCAGGTTCTCTAGCTTGCTGAGAAACTATGGGTCTTTGCTTCCCTGATGTGAACCGGTTCCCCTAGTAAATTTTCCCTCATCTCTCTTCCATCACTCTTGAGAGCCCTGACTTACACTGGAGGATAAATTAAAACCTTTTAAATTTTATATTTTACAAGGTTAGCATTGTCTTAATACCAAAGCCATAAAGATGTTACAAAAATAGTTATAGGCTGTGTTAGTTTTTTACTGCTGAGAACAAAATATCTGACAAGAACTTAGAAGAAAATTTTGGGCTCATGGTTTCAGAGGTTCAGTCCATCCTTTATGACCAGCTATTGATTTGTGCTTGAGGTGAGGCAGAACATCATAACATCAAGGCAAAGGAAAGCTCTTCAGCTCATGGTAGCCAGGAAGCAGAGAGGGAGAAATATCTGGAGATTAAAATGTAGTACAAGGCTGCACTCCCAGTGACCTACTTCCTTCAGCTACACCTTATCTGCCTGTAGCTACCACCTAGTAGTCCCTTCAAATTATTAATCCATCATCAAATGGATTAATCCATTGATGAGCTCACTGGTCTCACGATCTAATCATTTTACTTCTGAACATGCTTGCAATGCCGAACACTTAAGTTTGTTGGGGGAACATTCAAGATCTAAACCATTAGTCAGAATCTTTGATTACATTCAAAAAATCCTTATAAAAGGTAGCAAGTTCAACAGAACACAAAAGATACAATGGTGGTCCAACATATACAAATACACGTGATAACAGAACAAAGGAATAGATGCAGGAAAAAAGTCAATATTCTTTCATAATGAAGACTTATAAGGTACATTCCTTTTGTACCTAAACACAGTTAAAGTCATATGAGAAGCCCACAGCTAGTGTACTTGATGAATAGCTGAAAGCTTAAGATCAAGAAAGATGTCCCCTTTCACCACTTATATGTAATGTGGTACTGGCAGTGTTAGAGCAATTAAGCAAGAACTAGAAGGAAGGAATGCAAAAGGAAAACTTGTGTTTGCAGATGACATCTTATACAGAAAATCCTAATACCAAACCCCCCAAATTTGTTAAGATTTGAGAATACAAACCATCCTAACTACATACTAGCCAATTTGAAGTTATTGAACAACTCCATTTATGATAGCATAAAAAAGCTTAATGAAAAAATCCTGAAGACATTGGAAACATTAAGAATTTAAAATTTTTACATTTTAGGTCCTTGCATTTATTTTTAATTTTTACAGACTTCATTTTGATACATTGTACACAAATGGGATACATGTACATAGGGTAATGATGTCTCATTCCATTTTTCATATCCCTGTCCTGCCATTCTTTGTAATCTAAAGTTCCCTTCAGATTTTTACAGACTGCATTTTCATTGTACACAAATGTGGTACAACTTCATTTCTATAGTTGTACACAATGTAGATTCACATCATTCATGTAATCATACATGGACGTAGGGTAATAACGTGTCTCAGTCTATCCTTCCCCCGCTGCCTCCTGCTCCATTTTCCACTACAAAGTTCCTCCATTCTTCTCTTGTCTGCTCCCCACCACACCCCTTTTATATATCATCCGCTTATTAGAGAAAGCATTCTGCCTTTGGTGTTTTGGGCTTGGCTTATTTCACTTAGTATGATGTTCTCCAACTCCCCCCCATTTACCTGCAAATGCCATAATTTTATTCGCCTTTCCTGTCAAGTAATATTCCATTGTGTATGAAAGCAGTTTCTTCATTCATAAATTGAAAGGCATCTGGGTTGGTTCCACAGTCTAGCCATTAATTGAGCAGCTATGAACATTGGTGTGGCTGCATCACTATAGTATGCTGATTTTAGGTCTTTGGGTATAAACTGAGGAGTGGGATAGCTGGGTCAAATGGTGGGTTCATTGCAAGTTTTCTGAGGAATCTCCATACTGCTTTCCAGAGTGGCTGCTCCAATTTACAACTCCACCAGCAATGTATGAGTGTGCCTTTTCCCCCACATCTATGCCAACACCTTATTGCTTGTGTTCTTGATACTAGCCATTCTAAATTGGAGTAAGGTGAAATCTTAGAGAAATGCAAATTAAAACTAATTACTAGAGATGAGCACTTTCATGCATTTGTTGATCATTTGTATATCTGTGAAATGTGTCCAGTTTCTTAGCCCTTTGATTGGGTTCTTTTGTTGTAAAGTTTAAGTTCATTATAAATGAGATTAGTGCTCTATCTGAAGTGTGAGAAAGATTTTCTCCCACTCTGTAGGCTCTCTTTCCACATTGTTTCCTTTGCTGAGAAAAATCTTTAGTTTGAATCCATCCAATTTATTTACTTGCTTTTATTTCTTGCGCTCTGGGGGTCCTTGTTAAGGAAGTCTGGTCCTACGTGAAAATTTGGGCCGACTTTTCTTCTGAGATCCTTCAAATAGATCTAATTCCTATATCCTTGATTCATTTTGAGTTGTTTTTTATAGGGTGAGAGATAGGGGTTTAATTTCATTTTACTGCATATGGATTTCGTTTTCCCAGCACCATTTGTTGAAGAGGTTCTCTTCTCCATTCTATGTTTTTGGCACCTTTGTCTAGTATGAGGTAACTGTACTTGTGGGTTTGTCTTCTATTTGGTACCATTGGTCTACCTCTTTAGTGCCAATACCATGCAGTTTGTTACTATTGCTATGTAGTATAGTTTAAGGTCTGTAATGTGATACCTCCTGCTTCACTCTTTCTGCTCAGGATTGCTTTGGCTATTTGAGGCCTTTTTTTTGGTGCTGGGGATTGAACCCAGGGGCACTCCACCACTGAGCCACATCCCCAGCCCTATTTTGTATTTTATGTAGAGACAGGGTCTCACTGAGTTGCTTAGGGCCTAAGTTGCTGAGGCTGGCTTTGAACTCGGAATCCTGCCTCAGCCTCCTGAGCCGCTGGGATTACAGGCATGTGCCACCATGCCCGGCTCAAGGTCTTATTCTTCCAGATGAATTTCATGATTGCTTTCTCTATTTCCATGAGGAATGTCATTGGGATTTTAATTGGAATTGCATTAAATCTGTGTAGCTCCTTTGGAAGTATGGTCATTTTGACAATATTAATTCTGCCTAGCCAAGAATATGGGAGATCTTTCCATCTAAGGTCTTCTTCAATTTCTTTAATGCTCTATAGTTTTCATTGTAGAGGTCTTTCATCTCTTGTTAAATTGATTTTTTTGAGGCTGTGGTGAACTGGGTTTTCCTAATGTTTCAGATGATTCATCGCTTATGAATAGAAAGTGCATTAGATTTTCATGTGTTCATTTTATATCCTGCTATTATGCTGAATTTATTAGGTCTAGAAGTTTTCTGGGAGTTTTTTGGATCCTCTAAATATAGAATCATGTCATCAGCAAATAATGACAGCTTGAGTTTTTTCTGTTTGTATCCCTTTAATTTCTTTGGTCTAATTGTTCTGGTTAGTATTTCAAGCATGATTTTGAATAGAAGTGGTGAAAGAGGGCATCCCTGTCTGGTTCCAGTTTTTAGAGGGAATGCTTTCAGTTTTTCTCCATTAAGAATGACGTTGGCTATGGGCTTAGCATAAATAGCTTTTACAATATTGAGGTAGATTCCTACTATCCCTATTTTTTGTAGCATTAAGCATTAAGGGGTGTTGTATTTTGTCAAAAGCTTTCCCTGCCTCTATTGAAATAATCACAATTCTTAACCTTAGGCCTACTGATGTGATGAATTACATTTCTTGATTTCTGGATATTAAACCAACCTTGCATCCCCAGGGTGAACCTCACTTGATCATGGTGCACTTTAATATGTTTTTATAAGCTATTTGCCAGAATTTTGTCAAGGACTTTTGCATCTATGTTCAATAGGTCAAGTCTTCTTTCCTTGATGCATCTTTGTCTGGTTTTGGTATCAGTGATACTAGCTTCATAGAATGAATTTGGGAGGGCTCCCTTCTTTTCTATTTCATGAAATCCTTTCAGGAGTATTGGTATAAGTTCTTTGAAGGTGGTGTAGAACTCAGCTGAGAATCCATCTGGTCCCGGGCTTTTCTTGGTAGGCTTTTGATGGCTTCTTCTATTTCATTACTTGAAATTGATCTGTTTAAATTATGTCTTCCTGGTTCAGTTTGGGAGGATCACGTATCTTTAGAAATTTGTCACTGTCTTTGGGATTTTCTATTTTATTGGAGTATAGATTTTCAAAGTAGCTTCAAATTATGTGTTTCAATGGTGTCTGTCATATTTCTTTTTTCATCACAAATTTTAGTAATTTGAGTTCTCTCTCCCCTCTGAAACAAACCCTTAGCCACACTAACATTTATATTTTCAAAGAACTTTGTCAATTTTTTGAATTGCTTGTTTCAATTTCATTGATTTCAGCTAATTCTCCTGTATTCTACTTTTGTGTCTTTTTTTCCTAGGGCTTTTTTCCTAGGGCTTTGAGTTCCTAGGGCAACTCAGGTCACTGAGTTGTTGACTTTTTATTCTTTTCTTGAATGCACTCAATGAATTTTCCTGTTAGTACTGCTTTCATAGTGTCCCAGAGATTGATTTGTATCATTCTCATTTACTTCTAAATTTTTTTTATCTCCTCCCTGATGTTTTCCATTATCCATGCTTCATTCAATAGCATATTATTTAGTCTCCAGGTGTTGGAGTGATTTATTTTGTCATTGATTTCTAATTTCATTCCATTATGATCCAATACAAGGTATTTAATTTTGTATTTACTAAGGGCTGCTTTGTGGCATAACATATGGTATATTTTAGGGAAGGACCCATGTGCTGAGAGTATTCACTTGTTGGATGGAATATTCTATGTATGTCTGTTAAGTTATTGATTGGAAGATCCAGTGGTGACAGCAGTGTGTTAAATTCACCTAGAGTTATTGTGTTGTGGTCTATTTGATTCCTGGAACTGAGCAGGATCTGTTTGGGACAAATATTTATGATTACCTCTTCCTGATTTATGGTTCCTTTAAGCAGTATGCATTGTCTATCTCTGACTAACTTTGGCTTGAAGTCCACTTTATCTAAAAACGGAAACCATTTTACTGAGTTCATGTGCCTGGTAGGTTTTTTTCCCATCCTTTCACCTTTAGTCTGTGGATGTCCTTTTCTATGAAATGAATCTCTTGAAGGCAACATATTGTTGGGTCTTTCTTTTTAATCCAATCTGCCAGTCTGTCTTTTGATTGATGAGTTTTGGCCATTAACATTCAGGGTTATTGAGATGATTTGTGTTCCCAGTTATTTGGGCTTATTTTTGGTTTTTAACTTGACTTGGTTTCTCCTTTGATTGGCTTTTCCTTTAGGGCAGTTCCTCCCTTTGCTGACCTGTTTTTCATTTCCTCCTCTTGGAATATTTTGCTGAGAATGTTCTGTAGTGCAGGCTTTCTATTTGTAAATTCTTTTAACTTGTTTGTCATGGAAGAATTTTATTTTGTCTTCATATCTGAAGGTCAGTTTGCTGGATATAAAATTCTTGGTTGGCAACCATGTTCTTTCAGAGCCTGAAATATGTTCCAGGCCCTTCTAGCTTTCAGGGTCTGGGCTGAGAAATCTGCTGATATCCATATTAGATTCCCCCTCCATTTAATTTGATGCTTCTCACAGCCTTCAAAAGTTGTATAATTTTGGATGTTAGGCATTTTCATTATAAGGTGCCTTGGTGTGGATCTGTTGTAATGTTGTGCAGTTAGTGTTCTGTAAGCCTCTTGTAGTTGATTTTCCATTTCATTCTTGAGAAGTTTGGGAAATTGATATTTCATTGAATAGGTTATACATTCCTTTGGTTTGCATCTCTACCTTCCTCAATCCCAATAATTAAATTTTTACAGACTGCATTATGATTCATTGTACACAAATGGGGTACATATTTCTATGGTTGTGCATGATGTAGATTCATACCATTTGTGTAATCATACATGTACATAGGGCAATGTCTCATTCCATCATTTTTCATACCATCCCCCACCTCTCATTTCCCTCTACATAATCATTTTCTCACCCCAGACCCCCATTATATATCATTATCCACTTATCAGGGAAAACATTCGGCCTTTTTTGGACTTGGCTTATTTCACTTAGCATGATATTCTCCAATTCCATTAAATTTGGTCTTTCATGATCCTATAGTTCTTGGGGGTTCTCATGATTTATCTTCTCCATTTGGTCAACTTTATTTAAGATTATTTTGTCTTCATTGTCTGAGGTTCTGTCTTCCAAGTGATCTAGGCTGTTGGTGATGCTTTCCATTGAGTTTTTTTAAAAAAAATTTTTAGTTTAGTTGATGAACCTTTATATGTGGTGCTGAGAATTGAACCCAGTGCCTCATGCATGCTAGTCAAGCACTACCACTGAACCACAATCCCAACCCCCATTGAGTTTTTATTTGGTTTGTTTCATTTCAAAAATTTCCATTTGCTTTTTCCAGATTATCTTTGTTAAAAATGATCTTTGGCCTCCTGTAGTTGCTCTTTCAACTGCTTATTGCAGCGATTGGTCATTGCCTGCATTTGCTCTCTTATCCTTTGCTTCATGAATCATTTTGATTGTGTATGTTCTGAACTACTTTTGTGACATTTCTTCTACCGTGCCGTCATTGGATTCTATTGATATAGAATCTTTGGAACACTTTCTTCCCTTTTTCATGTTGTTCATGTATCTTCCCCTCTAATAGTGCAGATCTGGGGTATTGCAGTTTCCCCCCATAGGCTTATAGTGACCCTGCAGGTTTCCAAAACCTTTCAAGGGGGAGAATATTGGCAGCACCCAGTACAGATAGTATGCAGCCTTAAACCAAATAGCTCCTATGAAGATGTTAATATTGTTATAATAGAAGATGAGTTCAATTATTATCTATAGTGTAACAAATAGGTTTGCAATGAGATCTGCAGTTTCTAATGGTGGGCAAGGGATGTGGAGGTGTGTAGGATGTAACTTAAATGGGATAAGAAAAGAGTATATAGAGTACTATATCATAGGAAGAGTGAAAGCAGAATGAAAAGATGTTGGTTGTTAGCATGAGAAAAGGGAGAAAGACTGAGCAAACAGGTAAAGAGAATGAAAACTTCAAAATTTTCACAAAGTTGAAAATAATCTACACTAACAGTCATACTATTCAAACTTCCCAATCTTCAGTAGCTTGATGCATGAGAGGAACCTGACAACGAACTTTCAGTCTCCAGCAGGCATCTCAGGATGGGATTTGCCCCACCTAAAGATGGCACCTTCTGCTTCCAGGATAATTCAAGATAGCTGCACTGGCTTCCAAATGTGTTGGCAAACGGCGAGCTGCAGCATGTGGCATGGGCACCAAGTCCATGTGAGGTGTAGTCGGTTAGGCCAGGGGTCCTTCAGGTCCTGGCTGTTGTCCCAAAATGGTGGCAACCATGTGTAACCAAACCTGTGGGGACTTCTAGGCAACAGCAGGCAGTTGGTGGTCTGCAGGCTACCAGTGGACAATTGGCAGGTGGATCTTGGGTGGTTAAAGGCAGTTGGTGGGCAGGCAAGAGGCAGGCAAATGGGCAAATGGTGGATGATAGGTGGTAATCAGTATTCTGCACTCAAGTAGTCCATATGCTGGCAGACTGGATGATTGAGGTGGACAAATGGGGTAAAACAGCAGGGGAATCAATAAGTAGCAAAGACTGCTTCACAGAGAAATATTTTTCTCTGCTTGAAACCTGAGTTATGGGGTGATAAGGAATGCAGTCTCCCTCTAGTCTGCCATCTTGGATATCTTTTTAATTGAGATTCAGCCAGATGATTCTCAGGACCTTGGTCTTATCCTTTCCTCCAATTTCCTGTTGGAGATTTTTTGCCAGGATTACTTACTACAATAACCTCTTCCTAATGGTGTCTATAGTTCTGCAGTCTTTTGATTTCCTGAACACAGTAGCTGAAATGATACTCAAAAGAAACAGCCTAGAGCCCAGACTGAAAATGGAATTGGAGGAATCCTCATCCCCTTACACCAGGTTACATCAGCCCAGGGAGTTGGTGGCGAGTATTCTGAGATTAGGCCTTCCAACACACATATCCTGAGCTTCCTGCCCTCAAGGCCTGGCATCAGAATGCTTGCTGACCCCAGCATTTCCCCATTTAAGAATTTAAGAGTTTAATTCTTTTATTGCCTTGGTTAAATATTCCCAAGTTGAGAGAATATTGTTAAAACGCACATATTATTCAAAGGGATCTATAAATTCAATACAATTCCTTTTATAAATCATGGGAAATTCACAGAAGTAGAAAAAGTCCTAAAATTTGTAGGAAATCCCAAAAGTCACTGAATAGCCAAAAGGAACCTCAAACAAGAAAAGTTAGAGATATACTACCCGACTTCAAAATATACTGCAAAGCTATAGCAACTCAAACGGTACAGCACAGGCATAAAAACAGGCCCAGATCCATGAAACAGAAGTGGGCATGGAGGTAGATCTGTAGATTTGTAACCTTGATCTTTAACAAAATTGACAAGAACACAATGATGAAAGGACAATCTCTTCAACAGACAGTGCTGGGAAAACTGGATATCCTATGTAAAAGGATGGACTTGAACCTTTATCTTACTGCATATACAAAACCCAACCCAAAAATGGATCAGGTCTTAAACCTAAAGCTTGAATGTATATAATTTTGAACATTAGGAAAAACCTTGACATGGGTATGAACAATTTTTTGGATATCACCCGAAACTTCAAATGTGAAATAGTCAACGTAAGTTTTTGTGCAGCCAAGAACAGTGAAAAAACAATGAGACAAGATATTTGCAAACATTCCTGATAAGGAGTTAATATCTGTTATAAGGAACTAAATACCAAGAAAATCCGTGACCTCAGTAAATTGGGAGTGGACAAAACTATCAATATGTACAAAATTAGGTTGAATTATATTCTATTGTGCATCTATACCACATTGTCTTTATCCATCAATGGATTTATTAGGTTGATTTAACTTGCCTATTGATTATGTTTATTGTAGCACCATTCACATGTAAATAAATGCAAAACCACACTGGATCATTATTACCAAGTGACTTTAATTGTAATTTTTGTACCAGATGTAGTTTTGTTGGTTGAGTCAACGTATCCTGGTACCTGGTATGTACCTAGTAGACAAGTGTTCTTTTACCTCTATACTCACTCATAAGTTCTACCAGAAGCAGTTTGTTTTCATCTGATTAGACAAATATGCCTTCAGTATCCTCCTGCAGGGGTAAACTCAACTGTCAAAACTTTGTCAGAACAAATCTCTCCCTTCCACAAGAACACACCAGCTCATTACACTGATAACATTGTGCTGATTGTTGCTATGTCTAAGTCCAACTACTAGAATTAAGACGTTTGTCACATGGCAAAGAATGAATCTGGCTAAAATTCAAGAGCCTTGTACCTCAGTGGGTCTAGTGACATGGGGCATATTTAGATAGCCTTAAAGGGCAAGTTACTGCATTTGACTCCTAGCACCACAAAAGAGGCACAACACCTAGTGTGCCTATTAGGTTTGAAGCAACACATCCTTCATTTGTATGCATTATTCCATCTCATTTAAGTGACCCAGAAAACTGATGGTTTTTAGTGGGACTCATGGTTCTGCCACAGGCCCTGACTCTTGTCCAAGCTGTTCTGTACTTGTCCACATGATCCAGATCCAATGGTGCTTGGAATCTACTGTCTGGACTTACACAATGTTGTATCTACTGTCATGGTGTTCTATACTTAGCATTGCTCAGGTAACCCACTTCACAGCAAATAAAGCACAACTGGCCCATGCTCATGGAATTCACTGTTCTTACCATATCTCCCCTCCCCATTCTAAAGTAGCTGGTTTGATAGAACAAAACCTTTTGAAGACTCAGCTATAACACCTAAAGCAGTGATACCTTAAGGGCAGGGGCAAGGCTCTACACATACTGAATCAGGATCTACCATAGGGTGCCATTTTCCCTACAACTAGGATTCATGAGTCCAGGAATTAAAGTGAAGTGGGAGTGACACCACTGATAACCCTTGTGATCCAAGTTTCATGTTCTATTTCTTAGTCTCTGCTGGCCTAGAGGTTTTGGTTCCAAAGGGAAGAATGTTGTATCTCCTTGCAGAAACAATTCCATTGAACTGAAAGTTAAGATGGCCACCTGGCTGCCGAGTTCATGTTTGATTCAATAGGCAAAAGGGAGTGATGAATGACTACAGTGATCAATCTGGATGACCACTGGGGGGAAACTGGACTACTAGTTTAATGGAGGTGAAGAAGAATATGTCTGGAACACATGAAATTCCTTTGGGTGTTTTGGTATAACCAGGCCCTAAGAGTGAGGTCAGCAATGCTATTCAAGGGCCCAGGCCATTCAGGAATGTTTGAGTCATTCCACCAGGAAAAAAGCTATGACTTGCCTTCAGCAAACATGTTGGCTAAGGTAATTCAGAAGAGGTAAATGTTTATAAGTACCTGCTACAACTACATGTCCTAAAAGAAATGAGGTCTGTAGCAGTCATGAGTATTTCTTATGAATATGCTTATGTATATTAAGCCAAGATTTACTTTCTATATCTGTATAACATGTATTAACATGATAGTGCTTAAATACTTAAATTTCATAGTATTTAAGTTATGGAGTGTCAAAATACCACTCAAGGACTTCACTTTCTGGAGAAGGTGTATCTTTGGTAATACATGGAACAGTTGTAAAGCAGAATCATGACTTGTCTTTAGAAATATGGTTTGAAAGATGTTTATGGGTAACAGGTTGATAGTGGGTAGACTTATGGTTAATTTTGAGTCAACTTGACTGGGTCACAATGCTCAGACATGATCATTCTGGGATTTCTATGGGATGCCATTTGAAGGAAATTAAAGTTGGTAGATTGAGTAAAGCAGATGGGTTCTACTCACTTAGGAAAGGCAATCAGTTGACTTCCCAACAAAGGCTGACTCCAAAGACCCAAGTGCATATTGTTTACCAGACTTCTTTAAGTATAAGGCTATCAAAAGCAGCATCTTCCTTTACCACATTATGAACACTAATCAAAATAAAGCTGGAGTAACCACATGAATGTGTCAAAGCAGACTTCACATGAAGGAAATTATCTGTCATACATAGGTACATTGTGTTCAAGTCTGAAAACAATCCTTAGTGTATAGGTTCCTTATGATCAAAATTGTGAGGCAAAAAAGACTACATGAATAGGTGAGTCCACTATTATAGTGGAGACTAACATCCCTCTATCAGTAGGTAACAGATGCAATAGAAAACAGCACCTTTAAATCAATTCAAATTGCCATCTGTAGAACATCTAACAGCAAATACGCATTTGAGATCACAATATTCATGTTAGATCACAGTTCATGACATAACTGAATTTTAAAGAGACTAGGAATCATGAAGTATTCCCTCAAACTAGAAATAACATAATCGGGACATCAGATAGTTTGAGGAGATCAAGTTAGCCAGGGAGTTGAATGGTTTATGCACATAGCTGTCAAGACTTCTCCATTTATATGAGGAACTAGGGTGAAATACAAGATTTATTCAGGTTGAAGAATCAAGGGTTTTCTTTCCCAAGCCTTAATAGGTATTTAAGTAGAATCAAAATATTATTCCTTTATTTGTAGCTTATGCCATATGGTCATGCATTTCACAAAAGGAACAAGAATAACCCCTAAGGACAGTAGAAGGTAACCTAAAAGTACTTAGGTTATGAAATGATCATCTAGTATCATCTCTTGATAGTTAAGCATCTGAGGGATACTCATGTTAACATTTTAGAAGTATGCGTTCAAAAAACTTGGGTACACCGTATACTTAGTGTAGGGAAGATGGAGAATTTGAACCTGGGGTGTATGAACAACATTTGCTTTTGGCCACTGTAAATCTTATTCAATTTGCTTAGCTTCTCTGTACCTTGGTTCTGATCTGGAAGGTGGGGATTATGAAGTTTATCCTCTCATAGGATTCTTTCTATAATAAAGGAAAGTTGAGAAAGTTGACAAGAGCAAGGTATATGAAGTTCTTACTAATGCTGGGGAGTGGTTTCATTGAAAGTCCAAGACTTACATTTTAAAAAATGTAAGTGGGGCAATATACATTTCCTTAGTCATTCTGCCACCCAAATTGACCAGGATACCAGTTATATAGCCAAATCTCAGAGTGCCTTTGCAGATGCAGATCTGAATGGGATTCTCTTATTTAGTGGTACTCCGACAAGTTGCTCCAGGCTCTTAAACCTCTCATGTGTTGGAAGACACAGAAAAAGACCATCAACAGCCTCACAGGATGGATATAGGCAGGTAGGCTATGATTGGATGGGTTGAGGATCAGTAATGAAATTTATAGGTGGAATGAAGGATATAGAAGTTTGGATGAAGGATGTTGGAAAACCTCAAAAGGAGCAAACCTCAGGAGTTGATGTCAGGATGGAATGAGTAGAAAAGATTTACATAACTTGAACAAGAACACACATTTGGCAAGTGTTGGAAGTGGAAATTGGATAGATGTGGATCTATGCTACTCTCAGTCACTTGGTACACAACTTCCTCCTGCAAAAGGGCATGAGCTTAAAATTTGTCTAACCCAAGAGCCTAAATTCTGACTACTACCTAAGCTAGGAAGGTTAAAAAAAGAATTCTGTGCCTATGTTAGCATCAGTATCATTTATGGAGGAGGTAATTGGTCTTCAAAGATTTACGCAGGTCAAATGGTGTTTATTCTCATACATTCCAATTTAGCATCTGGGATGGGAAGCTTAAGAATTTCCTCCCATAATTGCATATAAAACATGATTATTTCAGATAAACATTAAGCTCACTGATAGCTATAAACCAGATGTTCAATATTCAACTTAAGAACTGCTATTTGTTAGTATCGCTATTGGTCTGAGCAGCACATTTTTACCTTTGATGTACATGGGAAATCAAATTGTATGACAGGGTTGATTAGATAAAACCAAAGCTGAGGCAAAAATCATACAAATGAAAATGAAGATAATTGATGCCAAATTTGATGTTTTCTTTTGTGTTCTGGAGCCTAGTCTTGTCACTGGGTGCCCTCTCCTGGACAGTGATAGAATGGATGCTGACAATATTTGCTTCTGATTGGGGCGTTTCCAAGGCTCAACTGAGGCATTTAATATAGATTAAGATCCCACAGAAAAGGGATGCTTCAATGCTGTCCTGCACATCTGATGCATACCCCTCCAAATGAATAAAAGGTTGAGTGTTGATAATGTGAAGGTTAAGGGGTGAAATTATACTTTTACAGTTATTCAAATGCACTCAATTTAAATCATGCAAAACATCTAGTCGAACATTCATAAACTCCAAGTTTATGAAAGGCAGAGCTCATCCATTGGAGGTGGTAAATACTGAAGTCTCAAGCTAGATACGAATTTGTATGGAATCCTAGTCCTAGTTTTTCCTTACTTGGTAAGGGCACAGCATATTAAGCAGGCATGGAAGTGAAAGCATCCTGTATGTTTTGGCAAGAGCAATTTTACATTAGAATGTGAAATTTAGGGTTGGGGAATAGTTTAAAAGTTTCCTAGTTTCTCTTGAGGGTCTATGGAAATGGCCTCTGAAAGAAGCATAGAGAAAAATGAAACCTTCCCATAATGATTTTACGACGTTAGCACCTTCCCTGATCACACTGGCTACTTATCTGGAGAAAGGGTGCATATCTCAGGCTTATGAAAGCTAACCCTTCCTGCAGATGCTGAAACAATGGCAGTAATAGTGCTTATGCTCTTCAGGCACAGATGTTGACTAAGATACAGTACAGAGGCAAACAATTACCCAAAGTAGCCATTATTCCCATTTTGTGCTTGAAGAAATGGAGATGAAATAGTTTGAGGTCACATGGTGTATAACTGGGCTGGCTTTGCAGACTTGTCTTTGGAGCCTGAAATACTGTCTTGTCATCCTAGCATATGAGACTCCACCAACCCATAAGCGTCCCATTATGCCACCACAAAACAAACCATTTCCTCAGATTGGCTTCTTTTGCAAGGAACGTTTGGGAATGTTGGCTGCATAAAAATGTGGGGTGGTGTATCTTTGCAGGTCCATGAGTCCTCTTGTGATGTAAACCAGAGTGTGTGTATGGGGGGAATCTAGTCTTTTGGGGTGTTGCCATTGAGATGCCGTAGTGTTAGGACTCTTCCATCACCCTCAAATACTATAAAGAGATAAAACAGATTTATAACCAGGCTGACCTCTAATCTCATATCCGAGTCTAAAAAGACTCATCTATCCCAAAAAGGTCTTTCCAAGTTTCATTTGGTGTCCTCAGAATAGCTGCTGTCTCCAGGGATGTCAGGGAGGACCAAGAGCAGGATGTGGACCCAAGAGATGCTAACTCGAGAGGTCTGTCCTTCCCTGTAGCCCCCACAGACCAATCTTGACATGCTGGGGATAGCTGTGCTCACTTAGATTCTATGCTCATCCATCCGAGATAAGGTCAGCTATTATCCTTCATTGGACTTGGAACCTTTCCACTTTAAAGGAAATTCCCTAGACTCCTGAGCAGAATGTTTATAAGAGCAAGGTCTCCGAGGCATTTAGAGACCCAGGCTCTTCTGACATAACCAGCCCAGGTAAGAATTCCATGAAGGGGAATCTAGAAAAGGAGCAGGACTCCCCACAATTTAAGGATGATTAGGATTGGGGTTCATGGGCAGCCAACTTTAGATCATGTTCCTGTATAAAATGTAAGACCCAGAGGGAAGAGATTCTCTTGGAAGAGGACTTAATAGGTGGAGTCTACACAGAGCCACAAAGATTTAAGAGGCTTCTAGTTCAATAATGAACATATAAGACAGGCACCTCTCCAGGTGCTTGAAATAGGTGCAATATTTTCTCATACAACAGAACCAAGCATTATGTTAACAGGGCTTACTGGAGAGAACAAGACAGACAATATCCCCCCCACCCTTTTTTTTTTAACTTATTTTCTATTTGGGGAAACAAGCACATCAGCAGGCCATTCACAGAACTCCAATATTGAAGCAGGTTACCACACTAAGTTAAATCAGGTTTTCATAAGGTGATATCTAATCTATAAGGTGGATGTGCAAGGATTTTCCAGGTGAAGATAGTGCCATTCTAGTACAAGAACATGGATAATTGTTAGAGACAAACAGTGCAGTAGAGAAACACCCAGCTTTGTTGGTAGGTAGCAAGGGTGAGGAATGGCAAGAGTTGCACTTGGTTATGGCAAATGTATCTGATGGGGAGCTCAGGGAGGGCATCATGTATTGAATCCTTACATTCATTGGTGCACAGGAGGGCTGCAGTCTCATGTATATTTAAGCTATGGAGTCTGCTTCTGACTGGAGAGGCATAAGGACAGTGTTAGGATCCAAGGGAAAGAATATCAGTCCACCCTCACTTAGATGCTTTGGTACATCTTTCCCAATATGGGTACCCTTTCCAGTTTTATAAGTGTTTAGAGATTGAGAGAAAGATAAAATGAAGGTGAAATATCAGGAAAATAGCTGTGCATTGTCAGGTATAAAAGGACTAAAGTCAGTCTGGAGGATTTTTTTGTACTTGGCTCAAACACGGTCTGATAGGAGAGAGGCCTGCTGGATTTCACAATCACTTCCCTTCACGTACATAGTTCAGTAGGTGCACACTGACTTGGGCCTGTGAGATCCTGCTATTGCACAACCTTTCTGCCCAACCTAGAAGGGAGCCTCCTACCAGAGCAAGTAGTGAAGGAACTCAAATGGCATTGGAAAGATACACTGAAATAGCTTCACTAACAGGAGATGAGTATCGGCTGTCTAGGGGAATTAGGAGAACAGAAGAACTCACTTGGCAAGTCCTGCCAATTTTATTCAGGGACTCCTTTTTCCTGGAGTAAAGCAAAGCTATTTTCCACATAATTGCTTTGTCTAGTATAAAGGTGTTCAAGAGACAATAGTTATTTGATTAGAAGTAGGGGCAAAATAGTAGTTTTAAAAAGGGAGGCGAAGTGTGGAGAAAGGTTATCTAGCCTTTGATTTCCATGGGAGTATAGATCTTGAAAAGTTCTATGACTTGTCTAATTTTAGATTGTGTCCTGCTAGACAGCAATCTGAAGAGAACACTGCATAAAGATTGTGTACTGCTGAGATCTGGTCTGTACCCACAAGAACACATGGCAGGGTTATGGGGACAACTGAAGGGATCATCTGCAAAGGTACAGGCAATTCAGAGGAAACTGGCAGGATGAAGCACCAGGACTAGCAGTGTTACCTAACCTAGGCCTTGCCAGGCAAGGGAATGTGGAGTTACCAGAACAGAGGATCATTTCTTAGGAACTGGTGCCTTTGGTAGAAGATCAAGATCCTGCCAAACATGCCTGGTGAGAAGTGAATTGGGGAGTCAAGTCTAATCTGATTACCACCCTTTTATCTCTTGCTGGTTCCTCACATTCTCTGGGCTTACTTGGAAACAGGCCAGGAGAAACTGGGCGATATATCCCATAAATACACTTCTGGAGGCATCAATCAGGTATCTAGAGGGGGTTCTTGGAGATACACAGCTCAAAGTTCTTTGGCGCTTACTAAGTTTTATAATAGGATAACTTGCTTAAGTTTCCACTGCCAGGATCTGAAATTCGATCTGGAAAATTCCCAAATCAGACTACTGAGTATTCTAGTCAGTCTGGCTTGGGGATTAGATGGTAATTAACTGGTTTTAAGGTGAAGACAAAGCTGCTTGCTTACGTACTCTTACCTTCCTTTCAGTCACTTTAACAAATACAAGGCACTGGTAGTACTTTGATCCTTGACAAAAAATAGAAGACTACAAACGTTTCTTCCTTTAGATCTCTCCCTTTAGACTTTTGCTTCATTGTTTACTCTGGACTAAGGAAAGGCATTTCTTTGATCAAATATTCACTATATAAGCTTCACTCTGCACTGAATGTACCCTCTGCCTTCCTGTTGATACTCTCCCTTCAGAGGCTTAATGTGAAAAGATGCTGGAGGAGGTTGAGGCCATTGACAGGTTCTCCCTTTGAGCATCAGCTACACAAACTGAGCTTCAGTTAGCATTCTTCTTTCAGAATCACCTTGTGTCCACCCTTCAGAAGTCCTTTTCAATTTCCTGTATCTCTGCCTTGTCATTTTGACCTGAAGATCAGACATTGTCTCAGGTCATTCAATATTAATGCTGGTCCCAAGCTGCAGGTTTAGTACACCATGAACTCCACATTGACCTTGTATCTTAGTTTCTGTGTTTTTAAGGAGTCATCACTCGAAAGCATATTAGATCCCAATAGCCACCTTAGAGCATACCTACAGAGGTAAATGAACAAATGGCTACATATCCATCTTAGGTCAATTTGTTGATACAAGATTACTCCTTGAAACATTCAAATATGTGTTTGTGCTTGTTAAATTCATTGTAGTGAAATGAGGCATTAGGATACAATTCTTTGGTTTGTTCTAGAAACTTCTTGTATAGCATCTTATCTAGATTTTTTTAATTACATGACCTAAGAGAAATCTATCATCTTTTCCTTCCAGGGGAAAATGTTCTGCTGCATTTTAGGGCACAAATGAGAAGATTCATTTAAAAATAGCAATGCTCACCTTTCATAATGTCTGCTCAGTGCCCATCTCCTTCCAGCTCCTGGGCATACCAGGACTGGAGTCCCTGCATATCTGGCTCTCCATCCCCTTTGGCTCCATGTACCTGATGGCTGTGGTTGGGAACATCACCATCCTGGCTGTGGTAAGGGTAGAGCGTAGCTTGCACCAGCCCATGTACTTCTTCCTATGCATGCTGGCCATTATTGACCTGGTTCTGTCTACTTCCACTATGCCCAAACTTTTGGGAATCTTCTGGTTTGGTGCCAGTGACATTGGCATGGATGCCTGCTTGGGCCAAATGTTCCTTATTCACTGCTTTGCCACCGTTGAATCAGGCATCTTCCTTGCCATGGCTTTTGATCGCTATGTAGCGATCTGCAACCCACTACGTCATACCACAGTGCTCACCCACTCAGTGGTGGTTCATTTGGGGCTGGCTGCCCTCCTCCGAGGAGTTCTTTACATTGGACCCCTGCCTTTGATGATCCGCCTGCGGTTGCCCCTTTATAAAACCCATGTCATCTCCCACTCCTACTGCGAACACATGGCTGTTGTCACCTTGGCATGTGGTGACAGTAGAATCAACAACGTTTATGGACTGACCATTGGCTTTCTGGTGTTGATCTTGGACTCTGTGGCTATTGCTGCTTCCTATGTGATTTTCAGGGCTGTGATGGGGCTGGCCACCTCTGAGGCTAAGCTTAAAACCCTGGGGACATGTGGTTCTCACATTAGTGCCATCCTGATCTTCTATGTTCCCATTGCTGTCTCTTCCCTCATTCACAGATTTGGTCACCAAGTGCCTCCTCCAATCCATACCTTGCTGGCCAATTTCTATCTCCTCATTCCTCCAATCCTCAATCCCATCGTCTATGCTGTCCGTACCAAGCAGATCCGAGAGAGGCTTTTACAAATCCTGAAGACAGGAACTAAGATCAGATGATTGCTACTTTTTTCCTCTCAAATATACTCATGGAGGAGTTAAATATGGGAGGACTGATTTTCGTTTATGAAGTTCAAGAAGTCTAAGATATTAGGTCCAATTTTTATAGTTCCAAGAGAAATGGTTTTTAGAACTCTAAGTTCTAAAAGGTAGAGGACATTTGTCTTATGATTGGAGGATGTTTGAACTACAAAGATAAACCAACAATGACTGACAAAAACAAGTGGTTTTTCCAGCACTTCTGATTGCAGTTCCAAATATCAGACATCTTATGAAGTATTGTTCATGTTTTGTGTGTACAAAGCATATACATGCTTTGGGACAAGATACCCTTGCTCTGTGAACTACATACAAAGTTACTTAAGCCTCCTAGCTGTTGAAATTTATAATATTTATGGTATTATACTTTCTATTCAGCTTTATTTTTAAGTAAATCCTAAAAACTGGGTCATTTCAAAGTAACCCTAACTATAAAATTTCCTCAGTTAATGTTAGCAATTGAAATTCTGCTAAAACTGTTTCTGCTAATAAAGTATGTAGTGTTCTGAAGACTGACCTGCATGCCTATTAAGTATAGAGACACCACACAAGAATGTGGCCTGGCAAGTTATTGGCTCAGTGAAGGATAATGAAAAAAGTGATTGCCTTGTATTTTGCCCTTGTATTCTCTCCAGGTTTGAAAAGGTGAGGGCTCCAAGAAAGGGAAAAATCTTATCTTCCCCATAGAAGTACCACCCCCAACCCCGATTCATCTGTAACATTACTGTTCATAAAAAGGCACTATGTTTATAGAAATGGATTGGCATAAAGTTACAAGTTATGTAGTTTGTAGATATGACTATCCTTTTGATTACATGTTAGCTTAATACTTAGAACATGGTTAATATGCCTGAAGCACTTTCCTATTGGAAACTGCTGATATAATTTCACAACCACTGTAAGGTAAGAATTTATATCTCAGAAGAAATTGAGGTTCCCAGAAATGGAATTGCCAAGGCTATTCAGCTTGAGAGGTAAACCTAGGAATTAAGCCCAGTGTTTTAAAACTCAAGTTCCTGGCTTCTGATACTAATTTTGCTTAACTGAAATAGCTGAAAGGCCTCTTCTGAGGTCTGAACTGTGAATTTAGCATTCTCCCAATCATTAGCTGTATCCATTATTCCCAAGAGTGGAGGTGTACAGATAAACAGTCTCCTTCACAGTACTTCCCAGAGGGATAAAGGGTAAACCTGGATTAGATCTGTGTCTGATTGCTAACTCCATATACCATTTTCCATATAGAAAAACGTTGCATATACCAGGCTTTAGGTATACACAACCACAATTGCACATGACAGGAGAAAGTCAAATGCAAAAAACATTATCACAGCCAGAAAAACTGTTTCCAGTTTTGCATTGTTTTGATTAATGGAAATCACACCACTTTTGTGATCTGGAATGTGTGATCATTTAGATCCCCATTATATGCACATTTCATTTCCATACCATCTCTAACAACTGCATTATCCCATTGTGATAACCTCTCTCCGAACTAGCAGTCAAGTGTTCCCAATGTGAAAGCAATCAAACCCTTCTATTTTATGCATCCCCAGCCTGTTTGGGAATCAGGAGAGAGAGAAAGGTCCAAGGAGCCAGAATTTCCTTAAACGATTTAAGGAATCTAATTAGGTGAGGAAGTTTGAGAGTTTTTTCTATTTTCTTTCAGCATAGACATTTGGATTTTCTAAGAAAGTATGAGTGTTAGAAACCCCACATTTGTGATCTTTCTTTGGAATTCAACCTAGCACACGAATGAGTCTGCACAAGTTTTGGAGAATGCAGACTATCAGATTGATTATGGAATACCATTTCAATTAGTTTTTATGTATTTTAGTATGAAAGTTGAGAAGTCTGCACACAGCCAAGAGGCATTAAGTTGACCACCTAACTTAAGAGCTTGTAAAACATACAAGATATTTGTGGCAACCTTTAAAAAGGTAGCTCGCAGATATATACCAGGAAGTGTAATTGAAATCTTTAGCTGCTGCCATTTAAAATATCTCACTATGTCCCTGCCTAGGCAGCACTTTGTAGAAGCTATTCTGTGTCAATGACCCAGGATCACAGGGATATAGGTAGGCAATACCTGTACAGAACACTTAAGACAGGGAACTATGGCTCCAAGAACCCCATTAGTTTGGATGAAACAAAAGTATAAAGATCCTATTATCCTGCCTCAATCTTTACAGAGATCAAGCCAGCATAATTTCCTAGTAGCTCTTCAAGCTCCTTTTCATATCTTGCAATATATGCCACATATGTCTAATTACATCTTGGTGTCTGCTTCTTGGAGGACCCAAGAGTGGTCAGAAAACAGAAGATAGGTATTTGTAACTGGATCCTAACTGCCTGAGGGATGACGATGTCATCCCTCCTGCTTAGTAGGTAGGGCATAGCCCTTGCATAGTGACTAAATGGCTAATGACATTGGCAATGAACCAAGAAGTCTCCTGGTTAAATGAAATACCACTGCAGATGTGCGCCTGCTAGACATTGTGGGTAGGGAGAGAACAACGTACAAGGTCAGTGGAGTTTGTTGGGTTCTTCTGTGTTGTACTGATGCCCTGTAGAATGAGATCCAGGGTGATGAGAAACAGGCACGAGTACTTAGGAGTATATTTACAAGCCACAAAAGAAACACTCATTTCCTGCAATGGCCAAGAAGCAGGCTGAAGGTAACTGTTAGGCACAGAACTCTAGAAGTGTTTCCATGCTCAGCCCAAAAGTTCCATTATTCTAAAGGTCAGATGCATTTGGGAAAAACCTGGGATACTGAAACAAGGCACAGGAATGTCCAGATGGGCATCCTTGAGGATGTTGAAACCACATACACCCCAAATGCTTTGGTCTTGAGATGACCCACCTTTCCCTAGCAAAAAGCAACACTTTAGTGAGGCACCAAGTATCCTCTTTAGTTGCTGTTGCTTTCATATCCCCTTCTGCCTGCCAGCCAGATATGCTCTTTAACCCTGCTTATTTTGGGGGATAGGAAGGGCCCGATAAGGGAGGAAGTAAACATACAATGGAATGAATTTTAGAATTCATGAGCATGTACTGGCAAGAGAAGAGAACCCTTGGGATTGGATTTTGAGAATAATCAAGAGGGCTAAAAAGTAAAAAAAAAAAAAAAAAAAAAGATTTGAACTATGGGAGGTACTTTCTTGGGTCCTGGCAAGGACCCTAGGAAATGGAACAAATTCACTGATAGGGTGTCCTTTGTAAGCCTGAAAAATAGCAACAGCTAGTGGTTGGCAAAGTAAAAATGCTTAGGTTGTTCTATAATAAGGAAGAAATGGAAGGGGCATATTGTTATATACTTGCTATGGAAGGACAGAAGATGCATTGGAGAATGACTTACAGTAGTTCCAGAAGTCATGACAGTCATCACAGCCTTCATGATGATCTGTGGACATGGGTACCAACACCATTAAGTAGTTCACTGGTGTTTCTCAACTGCAGTTGGTACTCATGGTAGCAGAGGCAGTTGCAGACATGGGCACATTGATAACAGGGTATGATGGGGTCAAAACAGTGGCCAAAAGGCAGCACTTAACCCCCAGAAGTTATCAGGCTGAACTTACAAGAACTGGCAAGGTCAAAAGGGGACATCAAGGAGGCTCAACCCACAGGATTGTGGAGCTGGTAAAAAAAAATGGGGTATTAAGCTGGGAAATAGAATAATATGGGCAGATAGCAAGACTCTGCTTACCAATTCTTTTTTAATTTTTATTTTTGGAACCAGGGATTGAACTCAGGGACACTCGGCTACTGAGTCACATCCCCAGCCCTATTTTGTATTTTATTTAGGGACAGGGTCTCACTGAGTTGCTTAGGGCCTCGTTAAGTTGCTGAGGCTGGCTTTGAACTCATGATCCTCCTGACTCAGCCTCCCAAGTCGCTTGGATTACAGGCGTGCACCACCATGCCCGGCTCTGCTTACCATTTATAACAATGCAAGAAAACAAGATCAGAAGGTCCAAGAATGAGCACTCCAATGAATTCACAATCTCGATCAGTTCAGATCTGTGCCTTTTTTGTATCTTGAACTCATTGAAGAAGAGTTAACTGAATCACTAAGTATAAGGACCTTGAAAGCCATGCCTATCATACCAAGGTCATTACCCACTTCTCCAAAATTACCTATGCTCATTTACCTAAGCCATTGTACTATGGGGAAATAACCAAAACATTGGAGATTGTTGAACAGTTTGAGTTGATATTGATATGCAGAAATTGAACGTATGTTCATGGTATCTCCATTTAATGACTACTCTAGGTTGTACATAGAATACAGGTGTAGAATAGCACTGGAGAACTTAGCGTATTCTTGTTCCACACCCCCACCCAGCGGTCATTTCTCTAGTCAGCATTAGAATTATACTGTGCCATTGTCATGTGGAATTTTAGCCTGAAATGGCCCTACCCACCAAAATAGTTAAATAAAAGCATCAAGTGGGATGGTAGAAAAATTGGCAACTAGTTTTCTATGAAAAAATATTACCATTTGCTTCAGGGAAATTTTATCTATCTTGCCCTGTGCTATAGGTTATCCTATAGAACAGTGATCCATCAAAGGTATGTTGATTGGGGGGAAAAAAGTTGAGACAATTTGTATAGTGAAGGCCATAGTAAAACATGCTCTGGAAAGTTTGAGGTAAACTCCTGGAATTTTCAGGCACCTACTGCTTTACTATTTTATAGGTCCAATGTTTGGGGTTACACCAGAATGTGTGCACTGAAGAAAAACATCTTGTGTCTCCTGACACAAAGTGTTAATAAGGCCTGGTGAACTTCTCTGAATTCTGCTGGTAACAGTATTTACCTAATAATTCTTTCTGGCCCATAAAATCAGAATCACTTTTACATTGATCCAAAGTAAGAAAGATTCTTAGGCAGTAGTGGTAAATATCAGTCTGGACCTGCTATAAGTGTTGGAGGTATTAGTGGTGGGGGAAGATGGATGGAGCTCATTGAATTACATAGGTCCCTAAGAAATAACTCCTGGCATTTGGGTCATGGAGCACCAAGTGATTATGTATCTAGGACGTATCCATTTATGAATTGGGTCTTACCCATCAGATCATAGAAGACTATAGAGCCTGTCCAATTTTAAGATTTCAGTAATTTGTCTAGGATAAAAGACTGATGGAAGCAGAGGGTGTAAGTTACATGAGAAGGTATCCATGACTCAGGTTAACATTTCAGTCCTCCTCCTACAACCAACTGAAGGCCAGAACTTTTTGTACAGAAGAGTTGGCAAGTCATGGCCTAAAATGGATGGCAGATGCATTTGACTGGTGAAGCAAAATTCAGAATTTTGGTTAGTACACCTGGTTATACACTTCCCATAAAAGAGGTCCATAAGAATATGTTGAAATCTCTGGGCAGTGGCCATCTTTCTGCTCTGGTCAGGGTCTCCAAGACTAGATTAGGAGGTGGTCTGGGAGAGGGGCAGAGGCAGGTGGGAGTTGGGCCTGAGTTGTATCTGTAGGAGGCCACCTGCCAGAAGAGATACTAAAAGTAGCTGAAGCAGTCCTAATGGACACTAGTAAGCCTTCAATGGTCACCTCAGAACTGGTATAATGGGTTATTGTATGGAGTGGCAAGACTTGCATTGAAGGGGACTATGTTTGGGCCCAATCAATAGCTTTCTATTGACCAAATTGGACTAACTACTGTTGCCAAATTTGAATGTCCAATCTGTCAATGCTGAAACTCATACATTATTCTTCCAGGAGACCACTTGATGGTAAGTTGACTACAGTGGGCCTCTATCCCAGAAGAGCCAGTAGTTTGTATTTTGTTAGATGTACTTAGTCATGGTGTGGATTTGCCTTTCTTGTCCAAATCCTTGGGCAGCACTACCTGTTGGGGACTTCAAGAATCCCATCTACAGGCAAAAATTTCCAGCTTGTCATAGTATCAAGAGAGTGGGACATACTTCCCAAAATGATATGTAGGATAGAGTACAGTCTTGGAATCCAGGTATGGTGTTTCATTATCTCACCAACCAGAACTGGCCTGACAATGTTAACTTTTTAAACAGGTAAAGCAGCTCAACTTCACAAAAGGGTAGTGCCATCTTCAACACTATAGTGTGTGCAGTTAGTTATAAATCTCAAAATGGTGCTAAGTTCTCCAATTGGACAAATTTATAAACTAGGAACCAAGGTGTTGAAACAAGAAAATCCCACATATACTCATTCCCAATGAACGACTAGCAAACGTACTTCCTGCCCCTGAAACTCGGCTCAGGTTTGGAGTTCCTGGTTTTCAAAGGCGATTCACACTGGTCAAGAGGCAAGGATCCCACTGAGCTAGAAGTTACAGCTTTCATCGGGATACTACGGACTACTGTGCCAGAAACCAGCAGGAGAGAAGAGTTTTCACACTAGCAGCATGAATTGGCCTTGATTAGCAGAAGACATAATAAAATTGGCTTTATACAGTAAACACAGGGAAGACTATTGAATATGTACCAGAGCCAGGCGATCCAGAAAATGTCCAAGTGTAACTCTATTGCCCCACTGTCACTGAGTATAATGTGTCACATTCTCAAAATAAGGGTATTCCAAGGGTTTACCCCCTCAGAAATGAAGGTTTGAGTCATTCTAGGTAAGCCAACAATGTTTGCAGTGTTGACAACTAATAGTGGAGAATAGTAACAGTTGTGGCTCAGATGTATTTCAGAGACAAGGGTTATAGATCATTCAGCTCATCCTGTTCTAAATTTCTCCGTAACAAGAAAGGCCCATGGAAACCATGGAGGAGATGCATACCCAACTCTGAAGGGGATTGCAAAGTACAAGAATGGATTTTGGTGGTGGTGAAAACATACTCAGATCTGACTGAGGGCATATTTGACGGAGAGCTTCAGTCACTGTACTTTGAAATACATGACATTACCTAGGCTCTACTTCCCTTGGGCCCATTCCAACCAATGTATGGGCACAGAATTGTTAAGGCAGGTCTAATCCTGTGAGATACTAGACTCTTATGGGTACCTTTGCTCAAGGACTCCATTAGCATTGCCAAAACTTTCCTGAGAAATACACTACAGTCTAAGAACTTCCTTTCAGAGACCTCTACTGATCTGGCTCTCGGGAACTTCCCCTGCGTTTTCCTTCATAGCCACTTTTCTCCAATAAACCTCAAGTCTAATTCCATCTTGGCATCGGTTCCTGGGAAGACCCATTCCAATGCAATTATGTCAAGTCCCATGAAGACATTTGCAGTTCTATGCCCACAAAAATCAGCCCTGTGGGAAAAGCTATTTACTTATTAATGCAGAGCCCTTTGAGATTAAGACCATTCTCTTAAATGCCATTTAAGAAAGAATGACAGGGGCTGGGGTTGTGATTCAGTGGTAGAGCGCTTGCCTAGCATGTATAAAGGCCCCGAGTTTGATCCTCAGCACCAAAGATTGTGTTCACCTATAAAAATTTATAAGGAATATATATAGAATGATAGTCCTGTATCCCTCAGGACTCTCAGTATGCAACTTAGCATTGCTTTAATAAAGTAATCTCCAGGGAGGGCAGTTCTAGTGCAAATATGTGAAGGATCTATTGTCAGATCTTTTAGCACAATTAAAGTGTAGCAATGTACATAGAATTGGGGATAAAAAAAAAATCTTTAAGATTGAGTGAACTTTTATTGCTGCATTGTAGTTGTACATAATGGGATTTATTGTTACATATTCACATATACAATGTAATTTGGTCAATATTCCCAGCATTCAGGTCAATTTTCATAGTTCATGAACCAGTGTTACTCAGACCAACTAAACAATTAGGGTTAGCTTTATTTGGGATGTAAGTATCAGGAAACCTGCATTTGGAGGAAAAGTCCTGCTGCAGGTCTGGACTTTGGTCCATTTCCAGCTCACATGGAATTAGTAAATAAACAGTATTCTTTACTTCCAGCACTTTTAAAAGCCTATTGCTGGTGTCCAGTGAGATTATTAAATCTCTGCCCAATTATCTCTAAAACAATAAGTCATTGTATTTTCCATTTCTAAGGAATTTGGTGCTATGCTTGAGAAATGTGACCAACTTCATTGTTCGCTAGAAAATCCAGCAAGAATTCAAAGTTACATGAATACATTTAGAATATTGTTTTAAAACCAAGCTAATAATGTAGAATGCAATCATTTAAGCTAAAACTTTACTTATTTGTAGGAAAGTCAATAACTTGGAATGTCAACTCTTAAGACTAGTCTCTGTTAGAGTAACTACAACACCTTGAGAATGTAAATTTAACTTCATTTGGAGCAGATCCTAACTTTGGCTGTGTATAACCACTCACCTTGTTAAAAGTAAAAATGAGTACTACTGAGATTGCTTCATGAGTCTTGGGTTGAGGAAATTTTATAGATTGTGATTCTAAAAACTGGGTTAGTTTTTGGTGACCTGCAAAAATTGCTGTGTTCAAGGGGGTACTTTGGGTTATAATATTCACACACACAATTCAGGAGTAGGTAGCTTTAACTTCGTTACTATACTGTTAGATTTTTTCAAATATCGTAAAATGTGTTCAAATTCAATAGAAAGTTAAATCTCTTCAGCTCTGCTATGTATTTTCCATAATAGGTGTCACGTAATTGAATTCAAACCAAAAAAAGTCTATAGAATTTTTTAACATGACTAATAGTGATTGGTGTGAAACCCACTTAAATTATTTTCTACTTGTTTTCTACCTTCAATTTATTGCTGTCTTATATATAGATAGAACTATTGGGATAAGTCAATCCCTTTTCTAAATTAGTACAAATTGCACAAAATAATGTGTTTCATTGTGACAATACATGCATATGACTATTGATCATATCGACCTTTTGATCTTTTCTACCTACCCGAAAGTCCCCTTCCCTAAAAGGTTCTATTTAAAATGTTTTATTTGTTCTAATTAGTTATACATGACAGTAGAACGCATTTCTATTTTTAATGATGTACTTTCCTATTAAATTCTAGATGAAAGCCAACCTGTGATACTTGTTCGATTCTGGCTTTGTTTTCCATAATGCTCTGGTTTCATCCATTTTCTGGCAAGTGACGTTTTCTTTATGGTTGAAAAATGCTATGTTGTGTGTATATATACACACATTCTTTATCAATTCACCCACTGATGGGCATCAAGGCCGATTTCATTTGACAATTGTGAATAGTGCTGCAACATAGGGATTTAAGTATCTACATTATGCAGGTATCACTATAGTATGCTGACCGATTCCTTTGGATGTATACCCAGGAGTGGCATAGCAGGATACTATGGTAGTTCCATTTTCAGTTTCTTGAGGAATCTCCATATTTTTTTTTCCATAGCGACTATACACATTTGCCCTTCCACCAGTAGTGTGTAAGTGTTCCTCCCCTCCCCACATACTTTCCAACATTTGTTTAGGTAGTGGCCATTCTGACTGGGTCGAGATGGAATCTCAACGTAGTTTCAATTTGCATTTCTGATTGTTAGAACATTTTTTCATGTTTGTTGGCAATTTGTAGTTCATTTGAAAAGGGTCAAATTCTTTTGCCCACGTATTGTTTGTGTGGTACTAAGTTTTGAGTTATGTTGGATATTATCCTGTGAGGAGCAGCAGGCAAAGATCTCCCACTCTGTAGGCTTTCTTCACACACATTTTGCTTGCTGTGCAGAAACTTTAGTTTGATGCCATCACACTGATGCTTGGTTTTATTTCTTGTGCTTTAGGAGTCTTAAAATTGATGCCTGTGCCAGTATGTCTGTGTTGGGCATAACTTTTCTTCTAGCAGTTGTGGAATTTCTGGTCTAATTCCTACATTCGATTCACTTTGGGTTGACTTTTGTTCAGGGTGAGAGGGATCTAGTTTCTTCCTTCTATATACGACTGTTCAGTTCTCCCAGCACCATTTGTTAAAAGGTCATCTTTAATGTCTGTTTAGCACCTTTGTTAAGTGTCAGATGACTAAGTTTGTCCATGTCTTCGATTCCATTGATCTTCAGGTCTTTTGGTGTTTATTTCACTATGTTTTGTAGTATAATTTGAGGTCTAGTATTGTGATACTTCCAACATCACTCTTATGATTGCTTTGGCTATTCTGAGTCTCCTTCCAAGTGAACTTAGAACTTTTCTAGTTCTGAAGAATGTCATTGGTATTAATGGGAATTGCATTGAGTAATACTGTTGCTAGAATGGTCATCTTAATATTAATTCTGCCCATCCTTGAACAAGGGAAATCTACCTAAAGGTCTTTAATTTCTTCAGTGTTCTGTAGTTCATTGTAGAAGTCTTTCATCTGTTTTGATTTATTCTTAAGTATTTTTTGAAGTTAATTCCAATTTTTTTCAGATTTACCGTTGGAGTATAGCAAATGATTTATGTTGCTCTTGTATCCTGCTGCTTTGCTGAATTTATGAGCTCTAGAAGTCTTCCCATGGAGTTTGTGTCTTTTAGATATAGGATCATGTCAGATAATTTATCCTCTTGCCTGATCACTGTGGCAAGAATTTCAATGACTGTTGATTAGGAGTGGTGAGCATGGACACTTCAAATTTTAGAGGAAATGCTTTTTCTGTCCAGTATGTTGGGCTTCGTTTTGTCATATAGCCTTTAAAATGTTGAGGCAAATTCCTTCTATCCATGGTTTCTTTAGTGTTTTAAACATGAGTGGGTACTGAATTTTGTCAAATGCTTTTTCTGCATTTGAGATAATCATGTGATTATCCTATTAACTATGTGAATTGAATCGTTAACTATTAGCTTGCATTACTGATAAACCACCTGATCATGGTGTATTAACCACATTCAAACACATTGAGATAATATTTTAAGGATTTTGTGTCTATTTATCAGGGGTATTCATCAGGGATATTGGTCTGAAGTTCTTACCTTGAGGTGTGTCTGGTTTTGTATCAAAGCAATATTTGCTTCATGGAAACAATTTGGCAATGTTTTCTTCTATCTCATGGAATAAATTGAGGATTGGCATTTGTTCATTAAATGGTAGAATTTGGCTGAGAATCCATCTGGTCCTAGGTTTTTCTTGGTTCAAAGATGTAATAGCTGCTTTAATTTCATTGATATTGGTATGTTTACGTTTTCTACACCCTCATGGTTCAGTTTGGGTAGGTCATGTCTAGGAATTTGTCAAAATTTTCTGGCTTATGGAGTATACATGTTCACAATAATTAACAATACTTTGCATTTCAGAAGTATTTGGTGGTAATTAAAATTTAGGGATGAGAGGAATTATCAAGACCCAAATTATGGGTATTATCTGGTCAAATGAACCAACTTTATCTTCATGTGATTAAAATTGGTTTTTAGTTACATGATAGAATTCTGATATTATACAAGTATGGAATATATCTTATTCTAGTTAAGACCATTCTTAGGTATTTTCATATATGTACATACACATGTACATAAGTTGTGTCAGATTCTTTCCCCTTTCCCTTTATCCCCGCTCCCCTCCATGCCCCTTTGTCTACTGAATTTCTATCCCCTCCATCTAGTGGGTTAGTTGACAGAGGAAAACATTCAAATTTGGTGTTTGGGAATTGGCTTATTTCACTTAGCATATTTACCAGTAAATGGATAAATCTGGAAGACTATCAATGTCTGTTTTTTGTTAGAGCTTTATAGTTATAGTATTTGGGTTGATCCAAAACAAACTCAAAACATGCATGGAATTCAATTTGTTTATGTTCCCCTCTTTTCTCTCCCATCCCCCTCCTTCCCTGGTCTCCTGTATTAGACTTTCTTCGTGTATTCATTGTTTCAAATATTTAGCTTACTAAGGCTTTAAAATTTGATTCATTGTATACCATTAGGGTACAACTTTTCTCTGTACATGAAGTAGAGTCACCATTTGTGTAATCAAACATGTACATAGGGTAACGATGTTTGTCTCATTATCTTTCCTTTCCCCACCACTCATTTCCCCTCTACACAATCTAAAGTTCCTCTTTTCTTCCCTTAACCCCTCCCCCCATTATGTATCATTTTCCATGTATCAGAAAACATTTGGCCTTTGGTTTTTTGGGGTTGGCTCATTTCACTTAGCATGATATTCTCCAACTCCAATTACCTGCAAATTCCGTAATTGTATTTTGTAACTAACACTCTATTGTGTATATAACACATTTTCTTTATCCATTCATCTGTTGAAGGGCACCTAGATTGGTGCCAAAGCTTAGCTATTGTGAATTGAGCTCCTATAAACATTGATGTGGCTGCATCACAGTAGTATGCCGATTTTAAGTCCTGGGTCAAATGGTTCCATTCCAAGTTTTCCGAGGACTCTCCATACTGTTGAGTGGTTGCACCAATTTTCAGTTCCACCAGCAATGTATGAGTGTACCTTTATCCCCCCACATCCTTGCTAACATTTGTTACTTGTATTCTTGATAATTGCCATTTTGACTGGAGTGAAAATAAAGTCAATGAAAAATTCTCAATTTCCTGAGTTTTGGCCCTGATCTTATTTCCTGTTTCCTTTGGTATTAGTTTCTTTTTCAAGGGCCTTGAGATGTAACAGCCTTGAGGTATAACATTAGGTTTATTATTTTGCGTGTGTGTGTGTGTGTGTTTGTGTGTATTTATAGGAACTCAGTGCTGTAAACTTTAGAACTGCTTTCATACTATCCCAGAGTCTGATATGTTGTTTCTCTAGTCTAAGACTTTTTCCCAATTTCTTCTGTGATCCATCCCTTCAAAAAGTGTATTATCTATTAGGTACTAGAAATCAAGATAAATGAACCACAATTTCATTCCATTTTGATCTGGTAGGAAACAAATTCTCCATTTTATAAGCTAAGATTTGCTTTGTGTCCTAAAATTTGATCTATTTTAGAAAAAGTTCCATATGCTGCTGAGAAGTGAATTCAGTTCATGGATGAAATGTTCATGGTCTACATGTCTATTTTAGTGTGAATAGCATGTTTGTCACAATGGCATCCATAGCTATTAGGAGCATTTAATAGTTTAGTTCTGAAGCTTAGGTCAGACAATATCTAATTGTTATTGTATTGTGTATTTGGTTTGTTAGGTTGAGAAGTTTTCATTTCATGTATGTATTTTTTGGTGGGCATAAATATACCCATTGTGTTGGATGATTCCCTTAAACAGTACTAAGGGATCTTTGTCTCTTCCAACTTTGACTTGAAGTCTGACAAAAGTAACTATCCCCACTTGCTTTCAGTTTCCATTTGTGTGGTATCTCCTCTTCCCTACACCTTATCCCCCAGTCCTTTCACTTTCCGTCTGTGGATGTTTTTAACCTGTGAGTCTTGTGAACAGTACATGCTTGGGTCCCATTTTTAATCCATCCTGCCAATCTATTGGAAAGTTTAGACCATTTAAATTCAGTGTCAGATGATTTCCTGCAATTTTGTTTTGTTTATAAGATTAACTGATACATCACAGAAGGCCTTTTCAGTTTGTTATTGCATTAAATTTCTAACTAAATTAGGACTTGCTCCTCTTGACTAGTCAAGTACAATTCATCCCTCTGGATTTTGCTTCTGCATGAAATATTGAGTATGCTTTACAGTTCAAGATTCAGTTTAGCTTCTGCTAATCATAGAATGTTTTTATTTCAGTTCTGAAGCAAAATTTTGCTGGATGTAGTAACCTCACTGTCATTGGAAGTAAATCATGAGCATCCATTCCTGTCTGAGTTCCCAAGGAGACTATTCAGAGCTCTGTTAGGCAGCACTTCCCAGAGTGACCAGATCTTGGGTTTGCTTCATCCCATTCCCCTTGTCCATGAAGGGGAGGGGGCTTCAGTAACTTTTCAGCTAGTAGAGATCTCTGTACATGTTCCTTCTAGATTGAGACGTTCCATAGAGGTAATTCCTCTGGTTTTGTTATCTGGAGGTGGGGATAAACTGTTGATTTAATTTTCCTAGGAGGCTGGCCAGCTGTGGACTCTTCAAAATGGATGTCATCTCACACAGCTTTTAGTCCACAATTTGGGTTAAAATGATTTCCTTCCCTGACTGCTCTGTCACGTTTTAATTTGGTCTGATTTCCAGCAGTTAAGGAATTAAGCTTATGCTATTTCTCTCCCCTTTCTTGCTCTCCTCCCACCGCAGTCCTGATTTGGTGTTAACTCTGTCCATATCTTCTGCTCCAGGACCTAAACTTCAACTCTGGACAGATATTGAGGGTAAATGCTCTGATTCAACATTGGACAATCAGCTGTTCCTTCACTTTTATGGATTGTGGAGGACTGTGCAAGTCACTGCCTAATTCCATTCTGCAATCTTAAACCTATTATCTCAAAATGTTTCCTGCTTTCTTCAATAGTTGAGGTTTTGTCTTACATTAGGTGTTTGATCCATTTTGAGTTGATTTTTGTACAGGGTGAGAGATTGTTTCAATTCTCTATGATATTTCCAGTGCTATGTGCCGAAGAGTCTTTTCTCCAGAGCATGCTTCTGGCTCCTTCACAGAAAAAATATGGCTGTAGACATGTGGGTTTATTCCTATGTTCTAATTTTTGCAGACCGCATTTTGATTCACTGTACACAAGTGGGGTACAACTTTACATTTCTATGGTTGTACACAATGTGCATTCACTTCACGTAATCATACATGTACATAGGGTAATGAAGTCTGTCTCCACCTACTATTTCAACACCTCCCACTCCATTTTCCACTATACCATCTAAAGTTTCTCCATTTTTATCTTGCCCCCTCCCAATCCCCCCCATTATGCATCATCTGCTTATCAGAAAGTATTTGGTTTTTTTTGGGCTTGGCTTATTTCACTTAGCATGATATTCTCCAATTTCATCCATTTACCAGCAAATGCCATAATTTTATTCTTTATGGCTGAGTAATATTCCACTGTGTACATATACCACAGTTTCTTTATTCATTCATCTATTGAAGGGTATTTAGGTTGGTTCCATAGTTTAACTATTGTGAATTGAGCAGCTATGAACATTGGTGTGGCTGCGTCACTGTAGTATGCCGATTTTAAATGCTTTGGGTATAAACCAAGGAGTGGGATAGCTGGATCAAATGGTGAGTCCATTCCAAGTTTGAGGAATCTCCATACTCCTTTCCAGAGTGGCTGCACCAATTTGCAACTCCACCAGCAATGTATGAGTGTGCCTTTTTCCCCCCACATCCACATCAACACTTATTGCTTGTGCTCTTGATAGTAATTCTATTGGAGTTAGATGAAATCTTAGGGTGGTTTTAATTTGCATCTAATTACTAGAGATGAGCACTTTTTCATGTATTTGTTGATTATATATCTTCTGTGATCTGTCTGCCAGTGCCTTAGTCCATTTGAGTTCTTTGTAGTTTTGGTGTAAAGTTTAAGTTCATAAATTTTGGAGATCAGTGCTGCCTTAAGTGTGTATGGAAAAGATTGTTTCCCCACTCTGTAGGCTCTTTTTCACATTGTTGATTGCTGAGAAAAAGCTTTTGAGTTTGAATCCATCCCATTTATTGATCCTTACTTTCATTTCTTGCGCTCTGGTGGTCTTGTTAAGGAAGTCTGGTCCTAAGCCAACATGAAGATTCAGGCCTGCTTTTTCTTCTATTTGGTGAAGGGTCTTGGGTCTAATTCCTAGATCCTTGATCCATTTTGAGTTGTTTTGTACAGGGTGAGAGATAGGGGTTTAACTTCATTTTACTGCATGTGGATTTCCAGTTTTCCCAGCACCATCTGTTGAATAGGTTTTCTCCTTTGTATGTTTTTGGCACCTTTGTCTAGAATGATATTACTTAAGTGGGTTTGTCTTCTATTCTGTACCATTTGTCTGTCTATTTTGGTGCCAATACTATGCCATTTTTGTTACTATAGCTCTGTAGTAGAGTTGAAGGGCTGATAGTGATACCTCCTCCATCACTCTCCCTGCCCAGTATTGCTTTGGCTATTCTGGGTCTTTTGTTCTTCCAGACGATTTTCATGATTGCTTTCTATATGGGGAATGTCATTGGGATTTTAATTGGAATTGCATTGAATTTGTATAGCGCTTTTGGAAGTATGGTCATTGATAATATTAATTCTGCCTATCCAAGATTCCAGGAGATCTTTCCATTTTCTGAGGTTTTCAATTTCTTCCATTAGTTTTCTGTAGTTTTCATTTTCATTGTAGAGGTCTTTCACTTGTTTCACAATAGCAAAAAAACAAAAAACAAAAAAAAAACTTGGGTCTGTTAGATAATAAAAATGCATTAGATTTGTGTTTTGGCTTTATATCCTGCTACTTTTCTGAATTTATGAGTTCTAGAAGTTTTCTGGTGGAGTTTTTTGGATCCCCTAAATATAGAATCATGTCATTGGCAAATAGTGACAGCTTGAGTTCTTTTCCTATTTGTATCCATTTCTTTGGTCTAATTGCTCTGGCTAGTATTTGAAGCAAGATGTTAAAGTGGTGATAGGACATCCCTGTCTTATTCCAGTTTTTAAAGGAAATGCTCAGTTTTTCTCTATTAAGAATGATGTTGGCTATGGGCTTAGCATAAATAGCCTTCAGAATGATGAGATATATTCCTACTATCCATTTTTCTAGTGTTTTGAGCATGAAGCTGTTGTGTCAAAAGCTTTCTCTGCATCTATTGAAATCATGATTCTTAACCTTAAGTCTATTAATGTGATGAATTACATTTCTGGATGTGGAACCAACCTTGCACCTCCCTGGGAGGAACCACACTTGATCATGGTACACTTTAATATGTTTGTGATTTGCCAGAATTTTCTTGAGGACTTTTGCATCTATGTTCAATAGGTCTAAAGTTTTCTTTCCTTGATGCATCTTTTTCTGGTTTTGGTAGATACAAGCTTCATAGAATTTGGAAGGGTTCCCTCCTTTTCTATTTCATGGAATACTTTGAGGGGTATAAGTTCTTTGAAGGTCTTGTAGAACTCAGCTGAGAATCCATCTGGTCCTGGACTTCTCTTGGTTGGTAGGCTTTTGATGTCTTATGTTTCACTGCTTGAAATTGTTGTTTAAATTGTGTATGTCTTCCTGGCTCAGTTTTGGAGGATCATGTCCAGAAGTTTGTCAATGTCTGAGATTTTCTATCTTTTCGGAATATAGGTTTTCAAAGTAGCTCCTAATTATGTATTTAAGTGTCTGATGAAAAAGGAAATATGACAAATTTTAGTAATTTGAGTTCTGTGTGTGGCTAAGGTTTATTGTTTTCAAAGAACCAACTTTGTTATTTTGAATTTTTTTTTGTTTCAATCTCATTGATTTCAGCTCCAATTTTATTTCCTGTCTTCTACTTTTGGTGTTCTGTTCTTTTTCTAGGGCTTTGAGATGTTAAATCATTTAGTTGTTGACTTTTTATTCTTTTCTTGAATGTGCTGAATGTAATGAATTTTCCTCTTAGTACTGCTTTCATAATGTACCAGAGATTGATATGTTTTATCATTCTAATTTACCTCTAAGAATTTTTTTTTATCCTGATATTTTCTGTTATCCACACTTCAATAGCATATATTTAGTCTCCAGCTGTTGGAGTAGGTTAATCATTGATTTCTAATTTCGTTTTTAGAGAGGATCCATGTGCTGTTGAGAAGTGTTTTTACTCATTGATTGGAATATTCTATGTCTGTTAAGTCTAAGTTATTGTGTTATTGAGTTCTATTGTTTTTGTTCAGTTTGTTTGGAATATCTATCTAGTGGTGACAGTGGTGTGTTAAAGTCACCCCAAATTATTGTGTTGTGGTCTATTTGTGGAATTGAGAAGGATTCATTTGTACATGGATGTGCCATTGTTCCCTTAAGCAGTATGAAATGTCCCTCTATCCCTTCCAACTTTGACTTGAGGTCCACTTTATCTGATACAAGGATGGGAACCCATTTTCTGAGTCTGTGCATAGTACATTTTTTCCCATCCTTTCACCTGTAGTCTGTGGATGTCTGAGATGAGTCCCTTGAAGGCAACATTGTTGGGTCTTTTTAAATCCAATCTGCTAGTCTGTCTTTGGTTTTTAACTTGGTTTCTCCTTTGATTTTTCCTTTAGGGTAGTTCCTTTTTTTGCTGACATACATTGTTTTTAATTTCCTTGTGCAATATTTTGCTGAAAATGTTCTCTAGCACAGGCTTTATTTGTAAATTCTTTTATCTTGGAAGGATTTTTTTGCCTTCAAATCTGAAGGTTAGTTTTGCTGGGTATAAGATTCTTGGTTGGCAACCATGTTCTTTCAGAGCTTGAAATTTGTTCTAGGCCCTTCTAGCTTTTAGGGTCTGGGCTGAGAAATCTGATATCCATATTGGTTTCCCCCATGTGTAACCTGATGATTCTCTGCAGCCTTTAAAATTCTATGTTTTGCATGTTAGGCATTTTTATTATAATGTGCCTTGGTGTGGATATGTTGTAATTGTGCATTTGGTGTTGTGAGCCTCTTGTTGATTTTCCATTTTTCAGGTTTGGGAAATTTTTTGATATTATTCATTGAATAGGTTGTTCATTCCTTTTTTGGTATTTGTGCCTTCCTCAATCCCAATAATTCTTAAATTTGGTCTTTTCAATATCCCATAGTTCTTGGGGGTTCTGTTCATGATTTCTTACCATCCTCTGTGTGGTCCACTTTAAAATTCAATATTTTGTCTTCATTGTCTGAGGTCCTGTCTTCCAAGTGATCTAGTCTGTTGGTGATGCTTTCCATTTAGTTTATTTTTTCCTCCATTTCAAGGATTTGTTTGCCTTTTTAGAATCTGTTGAAATGATCTTTTGCTTCCTGCATTTGCTTTCAACTGTTTAGTGACCTTTCATTGCCTGCATTTGCTCTTATGCTTTGCTTCACAAATCATTTTAGTTATATATATTCTGAACTCTTTTTTGACATTCTACCATGCTGTCATTGGATTCTATTGATGTAGAATCTTGGTTTGTTTGAAACACTTTCCTTCCTTGTTTATGTTGTTCACATATCTTCCCCTCTAGCAGTGCTGCTGATCTGGGGTATTGCAGTTTCCCTGCTATAGGATTATAGCAACTCTGCAGGTTTCCAAAACCTCTTCTTTAAGGTGAGATCAATATTGGCAGCACCCAGGACAGACAATATGCAGCCCAAACCAAATAGCCCCAATGAAGACATTAAGAATATTCTCAAACAATGAGTTCAATTATCTGTAGTATAACAAATATATTTACAATGAGGTTTCCAGCTGTGGACAGAGGATGGGAAGGGGTGTAGGATAAAAAAAAGTAATAGAACTACTAGATTGTAGGAAGCATGAAAGCAGAATCAGAAGTGGTTGTTGTAGCATGAGAAAAGGAAAGAAGCCCAAGGAAACAGGTAGAAGGAAAATAGAGAACTTAATTTTCATAGGAGAAAAAAAATCTACACTAACAGTCATATGATTCAAACCTTCCAGTCTTCGGTAACCTCATGCACGAGAGGAATCTGACAATGAGCTTCCAATTTCCAGCAGGCATCTCAGGATGGGATTTGCCCCACCTAAAGATGGTGGCTTCCATTTCTAGGATAATTCAAGATGGCTGCACTGCCTTCCAAATATGTTGGTAAATAGGGAGCTGCAGTGCTGGGTGTGGGCCCTGAGTCCATGTGGGTTGTGATTGGTCTGGGTGTGTGGTGGGGTGGTTCCTGAAGGTCCTGGCTGTTTTCCCAAAATGGCAGTAGCCATGTGTAACCAAACCCGTGGGTACTGCCACAGTGGACTTCCAGATCATAGCAGGCAGCTTTCGATCCCTGCTGTCTGCAGGCTACTGGTGGATGATTGACAGGTGGACCTCAGGTGGTGGGGAATGGGTAGGTGAGAGGCAAGCAATCGGCAGGCAAGAGGCAGCAAATGGGCAAATTGCTGATAGAAGAGGCTCACTGACTGCTACCTATTTCTTGTCTACGTGTACTTAGAGTACATGTGTGATCATACTGCAACAATGGCTTTTTTTAGTTTTATTTTTTAAACAGGGATTGAATTCAGGGGTGTTTAATCACTGAACCACATCTCTAGCCCTTTTCTATATATTTAAATGTTTAGATAGACATTTTATTCATTTATTTATATGTGGTACTGAGAAACCCAGTGCCTCACACATGCTAGGCAAGTGCTTTACCTCTGAGCCACAATTCCAGCCCCTCTATGGTTTATTTTGAAGTCAGGTATTATGATGCCTCTGGTATTAGCCTTTTCTGCTTAAGATTGCTTTGGCAATTTGGGACTTATGTTTCCATGAATTTCTGAATTCTAATTCTGTAAAGAATATCATTTTGTTTTGAATGGCACTGAATTTATGTAAAAGGGATGATTTTCCATTTTCTAGTGTCTCCAATTTCTTTACTGAATGTTCCCTACTATGCACTGTAGAGGTCTTTGACCTCCTCAGCTGTTTATTCTGAGGTTTTATTTAGGTAGTCAGTGTAGATAATGATCAGGTAGGGAAGATGGGGGCCAATTCCAAGAACAGGAAATGAAATTCTAACACCTCCAGAGCACCTTCCCCCCTCTCAAGGTTACTTATACCTCTGGGGTAACCACTCTTCTCAGCACAAGAACGTGCCCTAGTACCTCCAGGTGACTTTTCCTGCCTTTTGGTCAGATAGGAAGAGGGAGTTCTGAGATTAATAAAGGGGCAAGATACGACCCCTCCTACAGATACCAGCTCTGGGTCTCCTCTCTGGAAGGGTCCATTTCTGTTCTGACCCTTAAATAAAACTTGCTTTCTACATTTGCTTTAGTGTTTTCTTGGGTGTTTAATCTTCAACACCAGGGGGAAAAGGACCCAATCCTGATTTCAAGACTGGTATCAGGAGAGGCTATTATGAATGGGATTGTTTTCCTTATTTCTCAACAAGTTTATTGATGTGTAAATAAAGATTGTTGATTTTTGTGTCCTGCTACCTTTGCTGAATTTCAAGGAGACTTATGGACTCAAGAGTTTTGGGGTATGGAATCTAAACAGGGGTAATTTTACTTCCTTTCCAATTTGTACTTTTACTTGATGGTTCCTATACCATATATTGAATAGTGTTCCCTTTACCACTCAGTCTTGTTCCCAATTTTAGAAGTGCTTTTATTCTCCATTAAGTATTGTTTAGTATGATGTTGGCTATAAGTTTCACATTTAGCAATTGTATGTTTAGGTAAGGTCTTTATTCAGAACTTCCATCATGGAATGATGAATTTTATGAAATGCTATAAGAGTCATGTAATTTTTTCCCCTCCTGATTCCATTTATGTGGTATATTAAATTTGATTTGGATAGGTTAAACCAGCCTTGCGTCCCTGGAATATCATCTTGATCATGGTGTGTATTTTTGATGTGTTATTGCATTTGACTTGTAAGTATTGAGTATCTTCATCTATGTTCAAAGACATTAGTCTAACTTTGATTGCTCCTTATTAGGTTTTAGAATCAGTATAATATGGGCTTCATGGGATGAGTTTGAAAGAGTTCTTGCCCTTTCAATCTTATGGAAGTATTTGAGGAGCATCCATATTAGACCTTTAAAAGCTTGATAAAATTTGGCTATGAATCCATCCAGTCTTAGGTGCTTTTTGTGGTATGTGTGGTACTGAGGCTTGAACTCAGACTCAAGTGGTAGGGTACTTGCCTAGCATGCATGTCTATATTAGTCTAAATTTTGAGACAGGGTCTTGCTAAAAATCAGTTTTGGTCTTGATTGTGATCTTCCTGCTTTATCTTCCTAAATAGCCAACTTTTCTTTGTTGGGAGACTATTAAACTTTTGGGATTTTGAGCTTCTCAAAGTGGTTAGAGCCACTGTCTTCAGAAAAAAAAAAAATCACAGCACAGGAAGTGCATCACTAAGAATGGCCCCCAAAGTCTGACCAGCTGAATCTTATTGCTTGAAGTACATAGTCACAATAACTGACAAATGGTGATACACCTCACAGGAATGTTAGCATTTGCAAATATTCCCACTCTTGCAAACCCTCTAACCCTTTTCATCTGGAAGATCAAGTAAAACTGACTTCCTAACTATTCCTTCAATTCACCATCTCCTTTGAGCAGGGAAGCCTCCAGTAGCTGGCTCACTACTCAAGTCCAGCATGCTTCTTAGGCTTTCAGGGCAAGAAGCTGCAGTGAAGCCAATAGGCAATGCTTAGACTAGGTCCCCAATGTGGGAAGGAACTTGAGTGCGTCAGGTTCATTCATTTGATCAGTTGAGTGAAGGATTCATTTTGGTAGAACTTATTCTCCTTGGAGATCCTTAAGTGCGTTGTGATTCAAAAAGGAGTAAGGTAGGTATCTGAGGACTACTGTGCTCTGGCCCCCTTTGGCCACATGAAAGTCTACCCATGTTCACTGAACTCAGCAAAGGATGGACAGTGTCATGGCATGGTAGCGTGCCAATGCCTCCTGGAGATTTTGGATAGGCTGATGTCTGGACCACAGCAAGTCCAAGCTTATCGGTGAAGAGCCAATCAAGCTTTAGGAAAGAGGAATTCCACGTTTGCCTTCTGTCCCAAGAGGTTGTGGACACCCTCTGGGAGCTGTAACTGAATACAAGGAGTAGTGGAGGTAGGCAATCATGTTCAGAGCATGCTTCCATTAACAGGGAACAGAACACAAGCCTCTGAGTGTCCTTTTAGCAATGTGCAAATTGCAGTAATAAGAGTGAAACCTCTACCTTGAGTGCAGCATCTCAAACAGGGGGCTACTGTTGACAATGCTGCCAAATACACTTGAGTATGCAGTCAGACACTTGTTTGGTAAACAGCAAACAACCTCCAGGGCCACGTTTCAGGTGTTTGGTTAAGGTGAGCAGGATAACCACCATTCAGGGTATCTTCATAGGAAGACAGGGATGGGGCTTACACAGGCAAGTTACAGGTCAAATTCATTGTGTATAGACTTCACTTTGCTCAACATGGATTTTGATTTTGTGGAATTCAAACACTCATTCACATCACAGCCTTGGATTTGGCTATACATGTAATTTTTTCCTCTTTACTGTATCAATGCCTAGTCTGAATAACATTGTTCAAAAAGTGGGAGAAGCAAACTCTTCATGAGGGATGGATGGGGAATTTTCACTTCAGCTGATTACTACTTTCCATATTTTCCTATCAAAGCTCAACTGGTTGTCCAAGAACCACAGTAATAAGGATCCCATGGTCCTTCTGGAGCCTGCCTCCACCCTCCCCACCTGGGCCACTGAGGTTCCATATGTTACAGAAAAGTGAGTCACTCCACCCCAAAGAGTTAGGGACAGCAGGAGAACCATAGATTGCCAAGGGATTTCTTCCAAGTGGTCAGTTTAAAACAAAAAGACTTATTCAGAATCAGAATACTGCATGAGAGTCAGGTTATGGGCTGCCTCTCAGAGGCCCCATAGCTTCCTCAGATTGTCTGTTGTAGAGTATAGGGAGATACCGAGTCCTGCAGACCATGTGCTCAGGATGGCCAAGGACACTGGTTGTCTGGGCACAGAACAAAGGGCAGAGATGCAGCAAGCTAAACTTCTGCTCCCCTTTAGGGCCTACTGCTCAGCTACCTCACCAAGCCCACACACTAATCTCCTAGCTCAATTGCAGCTATGCTCTCAGAAGGCTAACCTGGGAAAGCCTTGTACAGAAAAGAATTCTTGCAAGCTCACTTGTAAAATTCTTGTTTCTAGCTGGCTTTTGCTTTTAAAAAGAAAAACCAAAGAGAAGGCTGTCTGCTCTTCACACCTGAGCCTGCTGGGAAAGGCGTCCCTCCAGGTTGCAGTGGCACCTAGTATTACCTGGGATCTGAAAGAACAAGCCTCTTACCAACCTGTCCATCACCTCTTATCTTCCCAGAGTTGGTCAATTCTAGCCATGCAGATACTGTCAGCCACAGCCAACAATCTCCAGGCCTCTAGGGGGTTCCTTCTTCACCCAGGGCCAAGATGGGTTGCCTCTCCTGGATTGAGGCACAAACTTCTCAAACTAAAACTAGAGCATAAACCCACAGTATCAAGAATTATGTTAGCACAGTCCTGGTTCCCTTCCTTGAGGGCTTGTAAAACACATCTGACCAAAGCCAAGTGAGATGACTCGAGAAGGGGGAAGATGGGGCTGGGATGAGGATGAGTCATGGAACCAACTTTTCAGCCTCCCAGAACAGTTTTGGGGAGAGGCATCCACACCCCAAACTACTTGGAGATGAAGGGAAAAGCAGGAGAACAAAGTGGCTGTACCATTTCCTCTGGAGGTCAATGCTTCTCTTGGATCTCCCTTACCGTGGTTGCTTTGCCAAGTTCCTGGGTGCAGGCAGGGCCTAGTCTGCCTAGGGAGCTGCTTCAAGGAGTCCTGCTCATTGATGGTGTTGAGCAGCAGGCATGTAGGGGGCTGTGGCGGGTGAACATGCCCAGACTCTTGGGCCTGCTCCTCAGGACTGGTAGAGCCCTTCCTCATCACCAGGAGACCTCATGTGGCAGCTGTCACAAGTCCAGGGGCCCATCCAGAGCAATGAATGTGTTGAACTCTGGAGGTCACTGTCCTGGTGGTCATATCCCCAGTGCATTTGTTTTGGGACAGGGCCTAAGCTGCTGAGGCTGACTTTGAACTTGCAATCCTGTCTCAGACTCCTGAGCAACTGGGATTATGAGCATGTGCCACCAAGCCCAGCTGAAAAATGTCATTTTGATGGGAATTACAGTGAAACTACATGTTGATTTTTGTAATATGGTCTTTGTATATTCTGCCTATTCATGAACATGGGAGATCTTTCCATCTAATGTCTTCAATTTAGTGTTGTGTTTAGTAGAGGTCTTTCACCTTTGTTAGATTCCTAGGAACTTAAGCTATAGTGAATTTAATTCTCTTCCCAATTTCATTTTCAATGAATTTGTTATTGGTGCAATTTTTTAATTTTGATTTTATATTCTGCTACTTTGCTGAATTTCAGTTCTAGATGTCTTCTGGATTTTTTAGTAATTGGATTATCTGAAAACAGTGATCATTTACTTTTATATCACTTTTATTTACTTCTCTTGCGCAGTTATTCTGGTCACGTCGTCAAGTACTATATTCAATAGGAGTAGTGAAAGTGGACATCCTTGTCTTTCCTAGAGGAAAGGCTTTGCTTTCCCTTTTTAGGGAATGTTGGCTCTGGGTTTGTCTCATGTTTATTTTGTATTGAGGCAAATTTCTACCCTTAGTTTCAATGTTTGAGAAAATGTGATTATAGGCTTTTCCTCCATCTATTGAGATCATGCGATTTTTATTCTTGATTCTATTTGTTTCAATTTAGAAGCATAGAATTACTGCTTCACTGTCATGTTCATTATGTTGGCATTCATGATTTTATATTAAAGAACATTTGAGCAAAATTTCTTTTAAATGCAATGCATATATAGCTTAAGGAAAACTACAGTAATTGCTTTCCAATTTCAGTAAGGAAACGATGAGCTGAGAGCTGAGTATTTAAAGACTTGTCTTTAAATATTTGAACTTATAATTATTCACTTTTAAGTGCTTAAAATATTTAATTTTCATTGGAGAAGTGATGAGTCACATTCCTCCTCAAATAGAAGTCATGAGATAGAATTTATTGGGTGTTTCCCATGTTACATTTGTGAGTTGAATTTTTACATTTTGAAAATGCTATAAATGTTGAAAGTTATTCAGAAAAAAGCATTTGCAATGTAGGTTTTAGTCAGCTTTTTCACCCGTGACCACAAGACTTGACAAGAATATGAGGAAAAGTTTATTTGAGGCTCACAATTTCAGAGGTCTCAGTCTATAGGTGGCTCCACTACTTGGGGCTCAATGTGAGGCTGATTATCATGGTGGAAGACTATGGTGGAGGGAAGTGGCTTAAGACATCACATTAAGAAAATAGACTAAGGTCAGCTCACTATAATACACACACACCCCCCCCGAAGGTCATGCCCCAATGACCCACCTCCAAAAGCCACTCAGTTAATCCAATCAATTGTACATGGTTAAGGCTCTCAAAGCAATCATTTTCACTTCAACCCTTCTTGCATTGCCTTGTACATGAGCTTTTGGGGGACCACCACATCTAACCATAACAATTCTAGCAAGTTAAAATAAGGCACATGCCCAAATAGCAAATTTGCTAAGGACTCGGTTGTAATACAAATTACAAATGGAAACATGAAAAGCTTCTTTAGTGATCAAAGACATACAAAAGTCACATTGCTACTTAAGAAATATCAGGGCAACAAAGATTAAGAGAATGTTAATATCCAGTTCTTATATGGTATCAGCCATAACCACAGTACTGCAAATACTTCGAGACTTTCAAAACCTGCAGGTGGTCCTGGGGACCTCTGAACATCCAATTGGTATCAGAATAGGATATTTTGGACATACTAGTTGAGATCAGAAGCAGGGTAGTCTTGTGGAATGCTCTAATAAATTTCTTCCCCAGTAGAAAAGTTGCCTATTTGAGTTGAATTACCGCTTCAGTTTTGTTTAGCCCAATCTAATATTTTTGCCAGATTCCTTGTTTCCTTAGTTGGAAAGTCTTTTGATAGACTTGATTGACTTTTGTGATGTGATTAGCACCTCTGAATGCCTGATAATAAATTAATGATTTAGGTTCTATGTTTTTAGTCTTTTATCTTCAAGTTTAAAATGCATATTTTTATTGCATGCCTTGGGTAGTTTTTACTATAAAATGCTTCTTTCCATTAAGTCAATTTAGTTCAGACACTAAATACACTGAAATGTCTTTGATTTCCTCTAATTGGCCTTAAGATTTGGATCTTTAGACTTGTATGCTTACCTAAGCAAGAAAATGCCAAGTAGAGGCAAGAATTGGCTCTGATTGCTGTCATTTTCTATCAAGTGCTTAATACTGGAAGTATGACCAGTGAGAAGAAAACCACATTGGGGGAAATGCTTAACAGGGAGACTTAGGGTTCAGATGAAGACCTTTTTTAGAAGTTACTTTGTAATTTCAATATTTCCAAAGCCATCTTATTTGCTCATGGTCCAACTCACATTTTTATGTAGTTACTCAAACCTTAGTCTGTCAATTACCTGCTACAAATTTAAGTCTAGAAAATCCAGAAATCTAGTGGGTAATGTACCTCATCTTATCAAAAACTCCAGTACACTCATAAAATGAAAACCTCAAAAAGGTCTAGATTCCTGTAGAAAATGCTGTTATGTACTTGAATCTGAAAAGAATGTTTCAGAATTGCTTCATTGAACTTCCTTGCACCTAGGATTACCAGTGTTCAAGAACTGACAAGTTGGTCTTTGAAGCCTAAACTGTTTTCAGCCAACAGTGTCATTTTAATGTTTTCACATATAGTTTTACTGGACAATCTTTCCTGATAACCATGGTTGAGATAAAATAAGTATAGAAAGTGAGAAAATATGAGGAAAGCAGGAGTCAAGAATTCTGATCAAGGACTAGGATGAGGACACTGTAGCTTCATTTTCTTCATAGGTATACATGCAGAAGGTGAAGTTGTCAGCTGTGGCAGAGATCTTGAACAGCAAACAATTTAAGAGTCCAAAACACTAGTAGGGTTATGTTTGGGAGGATATTATCCGATACTTAAGCAGAATGCATGTTCCTCTTGAAAAGATTCATCTCCCATGGAAAAAGGGCAGTCATTTCCCAAGACCTATTTCATGATAATCTAAAGATGTGGATGAAGCCATGCAAGATCAGAGGAATGGGATTGTTCCAAGATGAACATGTCAAGGCACAATACCCAGATGCCCACTAAGAACATTCCTTTGAATTTGACAGTAAGTTTATGTGTTTCATTTCCTCAGGGGATAATTGTTTTGTGAAATACAGTCCTAAAGGTAGATACTCATCTAAAGGGTGGATATATGCAAATGGGTTGATGTGTGAAGGATAACAAGACTCATTTGACAGGATGCTTCCATAGCTCCCCTCATCCTGTGACCAGTTCCTGAAGGATTCTTTCCAAAACATGTTACTGCCACTGAATGCAATAATCTGCCTTGACTAATAGCTTCAAGTACACCTGGATTCTGCAATCCAATAACAGACTTATGGTTTAGATGTAAGGTGTCTCCCAAAAGCTCATGTGAGAATGCAAGAAGGTTCAGAGAAATGGTTGGGTTATGAGTCTTAACCCGAATCAGTGATTTAATCCTGATAGGGATTAACTGGGTGGTAACTGAAGTGGTAGGGTGTGGCTGGAGGTGGGAATTGGGTGATGGCTTTGGAGTACATGTTTGTATCTGGTGAGCAGACTGCTTCCTGATCACGGGGATGTGAGCTGCTTCTCTCAATTTTCAGCCTCACCTCAAGCCCCGAGGAATGGAGCCAACCTTCTGTGGACCAAGATTTCTGAAACTAAGCCCTCAAATCCTCCTTTGCAGTCCTGGATGGATCCTTTGGTCACAGCAGTGAAAACGGACCGATTGAAACGGACCAATGTGGAGTTGAGATGGAAAAGCTATTTCAGACTACAGTTGACATCCTTGTGACATTTAACCTTGACTGCATTTAAGAAATTTTTCTTATTTTTAATATCTGGCTGAGAAATTCTGAGAGATCTGAAAGAATTCTCCAGGATATTAAAATACAAGCACTTGACCTGAGGATTTAAGTATTGTTATTCTAGTTCACGGGGCAGAGGTTTACTTGCCAACATTTCCCATTAAAGAAATCTGATCAAACCGACTCAGGGTACCTGGATAATAGGTAAGTCACAAGGAAGTATCAGCTGAGTCTTTGGATATGTTAATGGATAGAAAAATGTTGAAGAATCTAAGGAATGTTGGTAGTATGTCCAGGGAAGATAAGACAGGTACTGAATTTGTTGTTTCAGAAACTTCTGTTATGGTTAATACTAATCAATGGACACAAGAGGTCTGTCAGACTGGCTATGAGGAGCATTGTGAGGTGATGGGCAGGGGTTTTTGGCTTCTGAAAAGATTGTCTTATCTCCATTCCTCTCATCTAACCCATGGTCCTCTCAACACTGCTGAGACCATCTGCCATATATCTATTTTTTGTTTAAAAGTAAAGCTAAGGTTGAGAGGAAGTGTAGGAAAGGAGGTACTCTTTCATGGAAAGAAATAAGGGGCTAATCATAGGCCAATGAGATTCTCTGTGGTACTGGGGATTGAACCCAGGGGCACTATCACTGAGCTCCATCCCCAGACCTCTCCCCTTTCAAAATTTGAGACAGTCTAAGTTGCCCAGGATGGCCTCAAACTAGCAATCCTGTCTCAGCCTCCTGAGTAACGAATTACATGCTTGCACCACTGCGTCTGACATGTCTTAGGACCTGAATTTGCTAACGTTCATATTTGGGTCTTTGAGAACTTTAAAATTGCTCCATACCAAGAAACCAGGGGCCAGTCTACTGGCTTAAACTACTTTTCTTGACTTAAAGGATCTTATGGATCTTTCAGAATCCTTTCCAATCAGGTATGGATTGCTTAATTTAGTTAGGATTGATTCTGAAAACGAGATTTTCAAGGTGTTACTGGAGGGTCCAAGGTGGTTGGTCCATCCAAATAGAAGGGAATTTCAAATCAGCCCAGGCAGGTTCTTGATGTCCATCTTGGAAAAGATTTCAGGATATGTCAGAAGGCAGGGCACTAGCAAAGTGTGGACAAATAAGTGCACAACCTCAGTGTGAATGCCCAGTCAGATAAGAGGCACAGTAACTTCCAAGTCTATGTTTGTACTTTGTTTAGTAAGGAAACACGTGGGGCCCAACAGCCTAGTTGTCCAAAGTTCTAGTACAATATTTCAGATCATTCTTTCTACATGCACCAGCAGTTAGGTCACTTCTCTACATGCACCTAGTTGCAATTTTTTCACTTTTGTCAAAGTGGTTTGAAGTTTATAGGTTACCACAAAACTTTGAGGTTTAAGATTAAAGTTTCTTCCATTCACTTCGATTTTATGAAGTGACATTTAAAAATTGGAATTGGCTAGATTCCAGAAAACCAAAGAACTTGAAGTTGATTTAAATAGGTTCATTTGTCCCTTTACTAGAATGTAGTATTGTGTCTGACTTTGTGGGCTTGTTGCCCTAACTTAAAAGGTCACATTAAAAAAGGTCACATTCTCGATCAACATGGGATTAAAAAACCATGGTTAATGTGAACCAACAAAAGAAGCCATTCTAAAAAACATTTTGCAAGGCTATCACTGCTAGACTTCACCTAATTTTGCTTCTTTCTACTTTCTATAGGGCATTCCTCAATGATCACAGTGCACAGGGAATTAACATCCTGCACAACAGTTACTGTGAAAGCTTGAAGAGACATTGAGATGAATTGAAGTTCTAACACCTGCTGACCATTAGATTATGACCTCATCCCTGGTGGTAGAGGGTTCCCATCTTTTCCATTTGAACTCAGACTTTCACTGATTTTGTACTGGGATACTATATTGACGGAAATGATTGTGTTAAGTACGACAACAGCCATTTATAAAATATGGCCAGTGTATAAATGAAGGTTAGATGAATTGCCAAGTTGTTTTTCCATTAAATATTCATAATCCTATGCCTTGTGTTTAGACTTGACCTGTGGATATAATTTTGAGGAAGTACTCAGCAAAGCCTTGAAAAGAGTGCATGTTAATGATCCACCCAGTCTTTCCCCAAGGAAACCTGTGGCCATTTATTCAGGTAACTGCATGCCAGAAAATAACCATTTGAGGAATATTTGTCCTGAGTCTTACTGATATCCAGAAACCCAGGCTCCCATCAGTGGGGGCAGAGGAGACCCGGTAGTTAATGGACTTTAGCTCAGTGGAATATAATGTATAGCCAGTTCATGATGGATCTTTTGGTGCACATGATCATTCCGCTCCCCCCCGAATGTAGTCAGTAGATATATAACTATTCAGAATCTTGACCTATGAGTGGGTAAGAGGAAGACGGCCAAGAGGAAGACTGAAACTTCCCTTTTTCTGGACAAGTTGGTTAAAAATTCTAAAAGGGATTAAGTTGGTAACACCATGACCTGGAGGATGCAGGGGTGTGGTTCCTATCATATCCCAATTCTCTCATGTGGTACCTGAAAAACTAGACCTCAGGGAATGAAATTACCTCAAGTTTAGCCAATTGGCAGTCCCAATTAAGCTGCTTTACTCCAGTCTCTTTACCAAATCATGCCAGTCTCATGCAGTATGCATACACTGATTTAAGCAAACCTCTTCCCTTCAGATGAGGTAAATACGGTTTTGCTCCAGGGAAAACATCACAAAGTAGTACAAGTATACGAACAGTGCTATACAGAACATTTATCAGTAGATTAAGATGTTCAATTAGTGCCCACTGGACACATTGGCTATTAAGCACTTGAAATGCAACAAGTTGGTGTCATTGTTGAGGCTCATACTCCAGAGCATGGGAATACACTAATGTCCTCATTTAGTTTGCAGATGAATCTACCTGGGGTGCAAGCACAAAATGTTGACTACAGAACCTCATTCAAGGATAACCTTGAAAGACAATTGGATGGAGGTTCAGGCAGAGCACATGGTTGTCAGTTATGTGATGGAACTCATTTTTGTGGTATGTATGCCAATGGGCAACAGAAAGTGGCCTGGCTGGTCAGTGGCCTGGAAGTGGAAAAATTGAAGACCTGTGACAAGCTGGCCTGAAGTAGATGCACATGGATGGCTGTATGAATGTAGACCAACGTGTGTCTTCATGGTACATGTTAACACTTATCTCCCAGTAAAGAAGCACTAAACCACCATGTAGATGCTATATGAATATCCTGGCAATATTCAACAGTATGAAAACTATTTCACACCTTCAAGGGTCAAAAGGACAATGTGGCCAGAATGGGTAAGGTGACTACCCATTAATATAGTTTTAAGTCTATATTGAAGTCCATGGTATTGCTGTACTCAAAGGCGTGGGCACTGAAGTCATTTAAGACTGAAACCACAGGGGACAGATTCCCCATACATATGAAAAAGACAGCCTTATATAGCTATGTCTGAACACAAATCTATTAGCCAGAAAGAAAACATGGTAGAAATTTGGTAAGTCACATTGAAGCTGGGATTGCATTGCTCTCCAGATGAGCTCTGATTCGGGAAGCAAATGGATTCCACCAGAAACACGTTCAAGATAGCAAGAACTTTGGAGAACTACAGCAATGCTTAGATGAAGCTTTAAAGCTTCAGGAAGTGAGACATTAAAATGATAACGTGAAACCAATCTGACTCACCATATGTTGATTTTTCTGCTCATCCTGGTATATTTGTTTAGCCTCTCAGGACACCTAACTCAGTTTCAAGACATCTAGATGCACGAGATACAAGTTGCCTGCTAGAACCTATCCCCTTAAACTCAAGTTCAGAGAAAGTCATTTTGACGTGTTAAATCTTGTTTCACAAATACCATTTCACAACTATTGGAGAAAGACTTAAGGAATATTTAATGCCCTTTGACCGCAGTGTCCGACATCTCCAAATTTATCTAGGTGTGCTGTTGTCTTAGTGTCCTCCATTCTACCTGAATCTAAAGTGTTGCATAGAGCCCCATCTAGGGGTTATATACTGAAGCTGCAGAAAGCATTGTTCTGAAGCTTCAGGACAGTACTTCAAGATACAGCATGAAGAATGACATTATGGCATTTTCTGGTAATGGATAAACTGGAGAATATCATGCTAAGTAAAATAAACCAGACCCAGAAATTCAAGGGTCAAATGTTCGAGGTGTGTGAGTGTGGGGCACTGAGCGGGCCGGGAATCCCATGAAAAGAGATCAGTGAAGAGGACTGAGGCAGAGGGAGAGAAGGGATGGGGGAAAAGAAGTTTCTTTGTGCTTACATTTGGGTTCCCTGATTAGGAACCTATTTAAAGACAACTCATTAAAAGGAAAAAAAAAAGGCTTCAAACTTGGCTTACATATGTCCCTAAAACAGGATCCAGAGGCCAGGCTTATTTTCCTTGTGTGGCAGGAAGTTAATGTTACATATTAAACAGACCCCTAATGCTCTTCTCACAAGAACTAGGACTTTAGATGGTGTGTTACATCCCATCCAAAATTTCTTTCGCAGGAAAAACAGGTTGTAGATTGGAGTCATTAACACTGCTGGTTATTGGGATGACAAGTTCTGCTGCCTCAAATGAAGTTTGAGCATTAGAGAAGCATGCCAAGGCAAGCATATAAAGCAAGTTTTATTTCAAAGTAGTAACAGACTTCTCCTGGGAGGAAGGCGGTCATGGCTGGTATTCTGGTATCCCAAGGAGCAAGAGTGCCCTACCCCTTTTGTAGACTTTTTGTTCTCCTGCTCTACCCCCCACTTCTCTTTCCTGCTTACAAAACTAGGCCCAGGAGGTGCCGGTGAGAAGGCCAGAAGGTGAGAAGCAAATGGGCAGGGGGAAGGGTCAAATGGAGTGAGGCAAGGAGCAGCCCATTAACTCCCTGTCTGCAACCCTTTGGGAGGGGTAGTATAGGCAGGTAATCTGGGTGATCAAAGGGCTCTGGAAACATTTACATTCCAAACTCCCAGGGGTGGGTCTCCAACTTCCTGGACCCATATTGGCCTCCATTTCCAATCTGACCCAATCTACACTGCTTGTCTTTAACTCTGGCTTCACCCATAGGGCACTGATGGATGCCGAATCTAGAAATGGTAGAGGAAGAGGAATGGGGAGATGAAAGGGGATCCAGAAGACCACCCCCCTCTGCCCCTTTGAGGTCTCAGGGGTTTGGCTATAACGAGAAATTTTGGTATCCCTATGCGAATATTGAAAGCCTTTGTGCTTATAACTACAACATCAGCTCTGGCTCTTCAGCTTGCTAACTACAGTTCTGAGGGCTTTCTCAGCCTTCATGATCATGTGAGATATTCCCTTATAATACGTCTATTTTATAGAGACATCCCATTGTTTATGTAGCACGTTAACTCCTTTGCATGTCCATAGTCCTATTTTCTCTAAGTCCCTTCCCTGGATTTAATTCTTAATCCATATAATTAAGGTTCTATAACCCAGAATTCCCTACCAATTTTTGTGAGCTCAGTGACTTGGTTTCCTTTTCTGCTCCCTTCACAAGGGCCACGTATTTGGTGGTGAGTGAAGGGGAAGACAAGTTTAATCCTCAATTTCTTAGAGAATAGGCAATGGGCATGAGGTTTATGCTTTTTACATGCCATGGTCAGAACATCTGTATATCAGAATATCTGTCAACATTTAAATTCAGTAATTTGAGCAATGTTTTAGGAGGCGTCACCTTGGGGAGGCAATTGGCAAAGCCCTCACGAGTGGTAGTGCTTTACAAAAAGGTGCCTCAATCTGCCTCTAAAGGAGATCACTTGAGTGAAAAGTTACCATCTAAGCGAATTGGGCCCTGAGATACCTAATCTGCCTTGGTCTTAGGTTTCCTAGCTTCCAGAACGGAAACTTGTCATTTAAAAGCTACCCAGTTTGATAATATAGCAGTCTAAATGAACTGAGACACAAACCTGCTCTGGGCATGCAATTCCCAAGTAGTGGGTTTCTTCTGGTTCTCATTCCTCTTCAGAGCCTGTGGAACTGGACTTGATTCACCCATTGAGTTCAAGTTCCCATTATGGAGTCTTGAATTACTCCTGCCAAGGTGCTTTATCTGACATGGACTTCTTACAATCTGGATATAACTCAAGTAGTTCAACCCAAGCCTTAGGGTCTCAAAAATAGGTATCTATGATAGCATTGAGGAATTCTTTAGGCCCATTAAATTTAGTAGAGCTTATTCAAGCAGAGCCACAAATTTGCTTCAGAAATCTCCAGCTAACGTGATCAGCACTGATAGAAGGCATAGGAAGTTTAAGTAGAAATTTTAATACCATTTTACAACTTGATAGATTTTACAAAAAAGGAAAATGGAACGAGGTGCCTTATGTTCAGAGGCTTTCTTTACCCTAAGGGAAAACCCCAGATTATGCCAACAATGTGCCATAACTCCCATAAGGGAAGAAAACCTGAAGGAATTGCCTACCGAGGGGAAGGAATCAGGGAACCACCCAAAACTTCATTTTCTGCTAATGTCCATCAGCAGGCCTCCTGTCCTCCAAACCCTGGCCTTTCTCCATCTGACCCAATGGACAAATCAAATATGCTACCTCTCTCCAGGAAATGCCAGGAGAATTTGGACCAGTAAAAGTATACACCCCCTTCTCGCTCCAAGACCTGAGACAGATAAAAACGGATTTAGGGAGATTCAGAGGATCTAGATAACTATATTGAGATTTTAAAACTTATGCCAGGTGTTTGACCTCACCTGGAAAAATTATACTATTACTTAACCAGACTAACCTCCAACGAGAAGGAAGCCACCCTAAAAGCAGCTGAACAATTTGGGGATGAACTACACCTTGCTCATGCCCCAGGAGCCCAAACTAGATCTAAACCCAAATATCCATCAGGAGCACAATTCCTAGAAGTGATCCTGACTGGGAGCCAAACAATGAACAGGATGCTTGGAAGATTAGACACTTCCAAATGTTAGTCCTTGAGGCCCCTAAGAACAAAAAGCTTATTAACTATTCCAAGGTCTCTGAAGTTATACAAGGTCCCCAGGAAAGTCCGGCTAGTTTTATGAAGAAACTCAGGGAGGCAATGAGACCACCGTGGATCCTGAATCCACAGGAGCGCCACCTATTTTAAAGAAAAAGTGTATTCTTCAGTCGGCCCCAGACATTTGGAGGAAGTTACAAAAGTTGGCACATGGCCCTGATCAATCCTTAGATGATGTCCTCCGACTTGCAACTTTTTATAATTGGGATCAAGAGGAAAAGGAAAGAGGTTAGAGAAAGCTCAAGTGCTGGTCTTGGCCCTGAGAGCGTTACCGCTTTTTACCAGTGTGGAGTCCTGCTTCCTCAGGTGTTGAGGTATGACACCAGAGAAGCATGCAGAGGCAAGTGTAGAGTAGAAAGAAACTGTTGAAAAGTAAAAGCAGACTTCCCCCTGGGTGGAAAGAGGGGACCCAAAGGTGGAATCCGTGCAATGAGTAAATCCTGTTTTTTTATAAGCTTTATTCTCCAGTTCCCTCCCCCTCATTTCCTCCCTTACCTGCCTACGTGACTAGGCCCAGTTTTGCAGGTGAGATGCATAAGCTGAGAAACAGATGGGGTGGGGGTGGGGGAGGTAATGTCCCAGGAGGTATTAATTAGCAACTCTTTCCTTATAGTCCTCAATAAGGGCAGGTAAATTAAGTCATCAACGTGCTCCTGAGATCTGATATTCCATCCTCCCAAGGAGTTTCCAACTTCCCAGGTGCAGATGGCTTTCATGTCCTCCATTTTCTCGATTTGACCTGATTTCTTATTTCTAAACTGCCTGTCCCCAATTTTGGCTTCAACTTTGTCTTGACGGCCCAGCTACTGGCAGAGGCAGGTAGGTGTCTTCTAGCAGATAGTGAGATTAGAGATTGGGACAAATCCTAAGGATACATGTGCAACCACATAGTCGGAGGATAGCTCTGATCTATAATTTGGGGTACTATCATGGGGTCGTCCCCAGAAGCAGGATGCAGAATGTGATCAACTATACCATTATGGTTATGAAATTCTGAAGGGCTGTAGCTAAGGTACAACCAGGGAATCAATTACTCCAACCCTTCAAGATAAAGGATAACCTAGGAGTTCTCCAGGGATCAGAAACCCTTTCTAGGCCTTAAACTTGGTGGGAAGTCACATTTCCCCAGGGCTTTCAGAGTCCCACTTGGAAAACATCAGTCTAGAAACTTCAGAGGCTTAAGAATCAACAGATCAGTAATTTGATAACAGATCTTGGATTCATTCTTACATCAGAATTGTATATTCAGTGTTTCATTTAAAACCCTGAGCAGGGAGGTTGAGAGGTTTCAAAGGACACTGGCAATTGCTTAAGACCAGATAGTCTGACATCAGCAGTCGTTTTTAAAATATTACCATAGGAATTGAAATATTGCCTTGCCTTCCTTGGACTGGTTTGGAGTATAGGATAAAGCCTTAAAGCCATCACCATTTGCCTGTTTTCAGTCCAAGGCAATACTGGACTGAGTAGATACTACCCAGCTTCATGGAAAAACATCACCTGTTTTCCCTCTACGGGTTATGATTCTTTAGTCCCAGGATTAAAAGATCACTTTGTAGACAAACTGTTGGTTTTTCCTGTTCCCTTTAGTACAGATGGATCAATATGCATCCCTTCTAAAGGGCAATGACACATGAATCAAAGTGTTTTGTCCCATACTTCTCCGCAGGGGAGATGTATCCCTTCACAAGGCCAGGGAGATCATGAAGCATTGATCAGGAAGAGGTACACAGGAATACAGCTCACATACTTTAGGAGTTTTTGAATTCAAAACTGGAGACCAATAATCACATCCTGATTTCGGGATCCCAAATCAAGGATCTAAAGGAATTCAATTCAGTCCCAAACTCCTTTTGTGGGCAGGATGAGGAAGCATTCTGAAACATTAGGCAACCAATGCTGGGGTAATGCGACTATTACAAAAGTTACTTTGTCAGCAGTGTGCATTCAAAGTCAAGTCAGATAGTGATTTAAACAGTGGTCATTATAGAAGAGATTACAAGATTTTCTGACTAAACTATTCTAAACCACACAGCATCCAGAAGCCTAGTGTACGGCCTTTTGCCAACTATCCACTGTCCATCCCTGTGTTCTGCCCCACCCAACAGACCTATTGATTTCACCATCTCCAAATAGAGTGTGGGGTAAGGCAGCCAGCAGTAAGTCTGCTTAGAACAGGTAGAAAAGGTAATGTTCTGGATGCGTTCTTTCCCATTTTAGTTCAATGAAATTAAACTAAGCATGTATGAAGGCAGATTAGAAATGGATTCAAAGCTTGCACTGCAATCATTAGTCATGACTTTAGGGAAGGCAGGTATCTCACCAAGGCCTTTAACATAGCATGTACGTGCAGCAAGTCCAGACCTCCCTCTTCCTAGAAGGGACTGAAGTCTGAAGGGACTCAAGAGTGGGAATCTTGATTCCCAGGACAGACATGCAACCCCTGGAGACTTAAGATCTTCAGTGATAGAATGTAGCAGTGAGATCTAGATATTTACCTTGCCATGGCCTTTTCCTAGGAGTTAGCTCCAACCTGGACAGTGTCCATAAACCCTAACAGCCCAAATACAGTTCTGCTTCCAAACATATTGAGCTTATCCCATCTGAGAAGCCAGTCATTATATAAGAACTTTAAAGGAGCTTCACGCGATCTGAGTATTCAGCTGGAAAGAGTTGTTTGGGAATGCAAATCTGGTGAATTACCAGCCTTCAATTCCTCTGGGATAAGTAGTTCCCAAATAAGACCAAAGTAATGTTAATAACAGGAAACTAGAGGACTTACACTAGAGTTTAGTGTCATCTGTAGACATCAGCTGCTCTAAGCATTGTGTGAGGCAGAACTGGATCCAGGAGGGGCATCCTTATGGCTACTTCAGGGTAAGAGGCACCTTTCTCCATACCTGGAGGGTCTTCATTTTCTCTGCTCTCATCTTCCCTGCTATAAGTCTTGCCTCAGCCTCTGATCCAGGTTTAGACTACCTTCCTTCTCACAAGAGTCATGGCAGCTGCTGCTTGTCACCACATGACCCCAGCACGGTGGGTGAGTGGTTGATCTAGTGTACAATGTTCTCATCTAAGTTAAAGCCTGCAGAAGTCAATAAGGACACGTTAGGATAATGTTTCCTACCATAAGCCATCAATCTTAATAAACCTCCATGCTGAATCAAGATAAGTTCACCAAAGGCAGGCAGGCACAGGTTCACCAACAGTTTTGTTAGTGATGAGAAGCATCTGTGATCTTCTGAATTAATGACAACTCACCCTTCAATTGGGCAGAGGTAAGGAGAAAACGAACCCTTAGAAGGGATAGGCAAATTGAGTTTTATGGGAAATATACTTAGAGCTCACTCAGCAAGTGTCTCAATGCATTTTATGGTTTCTCCTGCCTGCATCAGGGTTCTTCCATTCCTTGGTGGGAGTAGCATATGAGCATTTCTAGGATCAGTATCACAATCCAATCTGTTGGCTCAATTCCATCCTCTAGTCCATATACATTCCAGGGATCTTCCTTAGACATTAGAGACATCTTAGCCTTAGATTAAGGAACAGCAGGAAATCCCATTATGACATAGCAATGAAGTATATTCTTGAAGGCAATAGATCTGTAGGTTGCAGATAAACATGACAAGGAACTTACGAGTCTAGGGTTCCACATGGAAGCTGTTACTTGGGGTTTCAAAGCTAGATTACAGTGTTTTTTTTTTGAAGTTTTAGTTGTAGATGTACACAATACCTTTATTTTTATGTGGTACTGAGGATCGAACCCAGTGCTCCATGCACATTTGAGGCAAGCGCTCTGCCACTGAGCCACAACCTCAGCCCTAGATTACAATGTTTAGTTGTATAGAATTTCAGAGACATTAAAAGATCCCCAAACACAAGCATCTGAGTCAATCAGAAAAGAGTCAAGGACTGAAATGGCTAGGGGGCCAAGAAAGTATAGGCTAAAGGGATCATATAGGTGTACTCCGAAAACAAAAACAGCTGTGTTTGAAACACAAAGGAGAAGGAAGAGATTAACAGTTGATATGAGGAATATAAGGGCATTAGGGATAATGTATTCCACTCTCCAGCAACATTCCTTATCTGGGGGGGGGGGCCCTGTCTCAAATCTTATAGGCCTAGGAAATCAAGTCAGAACAGAAAAGAGAAAACAGCCCGCAATTCTCCTTTGCAAAGAGAATCGAGGCTAGTTTTTAAAAGGTTAAGTCAATTACACAAGGTTCTTGTGGCACCTTCCGTTGCAAGAAGCAATAAACTGAAGAATCAAACACACTTCCTAATGAAAGGAGGACTGATGCCCCATCCCAACCCTTTAGGATGGGCATCTTCAAGCCTCAAGTCTGGGGTTTCCTTGCGGCTCTAGGAAAGGACGCTGAGGCAGAAGAAACGAGCTTTGCCTGACCTAAATTGTAGCTTCCAGTATTTCATTAGTCTGAAGCTTTTCTTTCAATTGGGCACCAAATTTCATTTTTGTTAGTGAAAAAACGTTGAGCCTGTTGTCCAAGTCTCAGAATTCTTAGGCATACCCTGTGACTGAGAGGAAAGGATGCAAGACTAATCCTAGGTAGTTATTTTCTTGCCTTTCTCCCAGCTAAGCAGGAGAAGATTCGCTCTTTGAGGGAACAGAAACTGAAGAGAGAAAAAAACGCTGACAGAAAAGAGACTTTGAGAAACTTGGACGCTATTTTCAGACCCTACCCAAAGTCCTCAGGTCCAGCCCTCCCTTACTCAGCAGCTTAAAGACTGGAGGGGTGCCTGGGGTTGTCTTAAGTAGAAGGCTGGAGAATGCGATTGGTTAGAGTTGAAGTCCTGATTGGTTGGAGCCACTGAACCTCCTGAATCCATCAAATCAGGAAAAATAACAGCTGAAGGCTGGTGCTGAAATTTAAATTGAGAGACCCCTGAGTGAGTCCACCTGTAATGACAGTATAGTAAATAATTTACCCTTCAACATTTAAAATCAGGATTTGCAAGAAAAAAAATGTTGCAACTGCCAGAAATGAGTTAGAATCTTAAATCAGATAGTAAATATAAATAACATGAGCTCTGTAAGTGGTGAAATGTATATCACTCCACATGAAAAATAAGCATTTCCTTTTAAATACAGAAGAAGAGCTAAGTCAAATCACTTTCCATGTGAACAGAAACCATCGATGACTCTTCCTTTTAAGCTCTCTTTTACCAACCCCAACCCTCTTCCTCTAGAATCATGTCAGGGCAAAAGAAGACAGTGTAACTAGCAGTGGTTTATTATTTCATGGTTGCAAATGTTCCACTAGTTGGCTATCCTTGATTTCAAAACCTATTTGTCATGTCCTAGAATTTTTCTCATCAATCCATCCTCACCCTTGGCTTTGAGCTTAGGAAAAAAAGGGTGGAATCTCTAATTTGTGAATTGTTGTTTTTCCCTTGGTGAAACCACCTTAGGAGAAGAATGCATATGCTGCCAGGAGAATATTCATGTTTATCATCTCTCCGCAGCTGTGCTGGCACCATCACCTGAGATATGTTAGAAATGCAAATTACTAGGCTCCGCCAAAGAGCTTTTGAACCGCAAACTCTTAGGACAGGGTTCAGATTTAGCAATTCACCCATGATTTAGCAAGTCTTCAGGTGACTCTACTGCAGGCTACCATTGGCACACTCTATTCCAATTAATTCAGAATTTGAAGTTGTACTGCTTTTTTTAAAACATCAGGTGTTGCTTTTGTAAAGTCTCAATGTGAAGCGCAGTTGGTAACAACTGCCTTGTTTAGTTATAGGTTCAGTTATCATCTCTGCAAACTGAAGGTGATTCTCAAATCTTTAGTTCAGGCTTCCCTCATCATTCTCAGGCCACTCTATCCTACTGACTTTGGGAAACCTCACAGCCAATATGTTTAGAGAACTAATTACAATGATGGCAAAGGATCAACAATTTGACATCCTCGTTTGATCCCTCTGAGGTGGCTGTTTTTGTATCCCTTATGTAGGTGAAGAACTGAGGATTTGCTCAAAATTAGGCACTAAAAAGTGGCAAAGTCCAGATTCAAGAACTTGCTTATGATGCTAAACTCTTATCATTGTCTATGCTACTTTAAACAACTTATCAATCAACAGAATCAACTACCTGGAACAATGACATGATGGAGGTGGGGAGGGAAGGAGGGAGAGAAAGAAAGAGGGAGAGATGGGTGGGAGAGCAGAGAATAGATTCAGAATGATTTAGAAACTTCTCAAAACAACAGAAAGATAGGTTTCACACAAGGTACAGAAAATCTTGAAAGGACAGTATCATAGAACAGGGGAAAAATTCTACATTTGGGGGACCAAGAGATGCTTCTCTGATGTATCAAGAAAAGTCCTCTTCTATGAACCTCCATTTCCCCAGGTATATGACAAGGCTTTTAAACTATATCAAACTTAAGGTTACCTGCTACAAGCATTTCTTTCTTTCTTTCTTTCTTTCTTTCTTTCTTTCTTTCTTTCTTTCTTTCTTTCTTTCTTTCTTTCATTCAAGATTCTTTTAATTTTCTAGTGACAAAGGAGCAGGCCAGCAATTAAGTAGTAGTACGGAAGCATTACTAGTTTGATGAATTATGTATTCAATAAATGATAAGTGGGCACTCAAGTGTCTCTTGTGTATCAAAAAATCTAGGTACAGAGAAAAAGTTTATTGGGAATGAAGTCATTGCTATAGAAAAATCCGGATGCTTGTGAAAAATCTAGAGTATGGCTTGTGATGAGTAACTACTCATCTGTAACCCCTCCATGCACACTCACCTTGTATATCTGTGTTCTTGGTATCATCTACATTCTGTCTACCCACCTGAGCCCTTTCTTCACCCCAGTGTCTTCTTCCCAACTGTGATGAGGCAGGGGTAGACAGAATGAGCTTTGGAAACCCTATCCTCATTACTTTCTGTAAGTTGTGCCTCCAGATGAGACTCTCCTGGATTTTTCAGAATTCTATTTCTAAAGTACAAATTTCCTCTTTGTATCTGCACCACTGTCTCCTTCACCCTCTTTTTATGTTACATTTTTTATTTGTTCTTTTTAGTTGTACATGACAGTAGAGTGTATTTTGACATATTATACATACATGACTTTGCCCTCTTCTCTGACACTCTCCCATGGGGTCTGAGGGTCATGAAGCTGATCCTCGTAGAAGTTCAGATTCTAGTCCTTGCCTTAGCCTCTCAGACTGAGTTTGGGACCTAGAGAAAGCCACAGAGGTGCAGGGCTCTGAAGGTCTGGTTATCACAGCTGCCCCCTCAGGGGTCTGTGACTCTTTCCAGCATGATAGCTGCTATGGTTTGAATTCTTGTGTTCCCACCAAAATTCACAAGTAAGCGTAATTCCCAGTGTAACAGTTTTAAAAGGTAGGACTGTAAGGAGATGATGAGTTCATGAAGACTGCCTCTGTGAATGGATCAGGCCCATGTAAAAGGGCTGGAGGGCACTGCCCCATTTGCCCTTTCGTGCCATCCACCCTGTGAGGACACAGCATTCAAGGTGTGATCTTAGAAGCAAAAGTAAGGCCCTTGCTAGATACTGAACCTGCTGATCCTTATATCTTGTACTTCCCAGACTTCCAAACTGTAAGAAATAAATTTCTGTCCTTAAAAATTGGGTGCAGTGGCACGCACCCATAATGCTGACAATTCAGGAGGCTGAGGCAACAGGATCACAAGTTTAAGACCAGCCTCGGCAACTTAAGACCTTGTCTCAAAAATAAATAAAAAAGGACTAGTGAGGGAGCTCAGTGGTAAGGCACCCCTGGGTTCAGTCCCCAATACAAAGAAACAACAACAACAATTCTCTCCTGTATAATTCTATTCTACTTTCAGGTATTTTATTATAGCAGCACAAGTGGACTAAGATAACAACAGCTCCTGACTACCTGAATCACATCTGCAACCTATCTTTTATTCTTAACCTATAGTTCTCTTCTTTCCCTGGGATTCTTTTCCACTAGTTTACACTCTGAAATTCTCTTATCTACTATGAGGAAAGATATGTTATCAAGCTGCCAAGTTAGTAAGACCTACTTCATGGTAAAACAGGCATATGCTTTCCATATAGCAATTGCACTCCTGGGTATTTGTATGAGAGAAATTAAACTAATCCATCTGATGACCTCATAAAAAACAATCATATAATTTTACCCATAATTGCCCAAAACTGGAAGTAACCCACTTTGGCATTTATGGCTGAGTGGATAAGCAAATTGTGATGATAATCTCACTGACATTACATTGAGGAAAAGAAATCAGATCCAAAAATTACTTATGATTTTGTTTTGATGAATTTTAAAAACAGGTAAAATTATTAATGGGGACAGAAATCAGAACAATGATTGTCTTTGCAGGGGACTGAGTATAGAATGGAACAAATGAAATTTTCTTTGGTGTAAGAAACATTCTGTATTTTGACTGGTATGATAGTAATTGGCCATAAGTCCTATTAAACTTCCTTAAACTGTACAGCTTATCTCTGTGCACACCAATATGTGTAAAATATGTCTTTTATTTTAAATATAAAAATTACAATAATACATGCTAACAGGCGGTGTGGGGACAGCGCCCAGCGGCCAGAGTTGGGTCTCCTTACCGCTCCTCCATCAGCCGGGAGTCAGGCCTGGGCCCGCCCCCTGGGTTTGCAGTGCCAAGAAGGTAGACTTTAATACCAAAAGGAAAGAGAAAGTGGCAGAGATCTATGAGGCTCTGAACAGTGATCTCCTTGAAGTGGCTGCCCTAGGGGCGCATGGCTATCAGTGAAAAAGGTCTCCTGACTGATGAGGTCTGACAAAAAGTGTGGCCGAAGCACCTCAAAGTCAATACAAATGACACACCTCATATCTGGGAAGAACCTGCGGCAGACAAGCAAGGACTACCAACAAGTGCTGCTGGACGTCAGGCAGTCTTTATGGAAGTGCCCTCCTGGCATGCCAGATGAACAGAGAGAGGGGCTCAGGGAAACTCAATGACATCCTCCTCCTCATCTTGGAGAGCAGCCCTTAGCTGCACTACTACCAGGGCTACCACCATGACACCGAGATCACGTTTCTGAGAGTGGTAAGCGAGAGGCTGGCAACATCCCTGGTATGAAAATTGTCTATCACCTTAGGAATTTCGTGGATCCCACAATGGACATCACCAGGCTCATTTTAAACTTTGTGGCGCCTGCCACAGACCAGATGAACCCAGAGCTCCATGACTTCATGCAGAGTGCTGAGGTGGGGACCATCTTTGCCTTCATCTGGCTCATCACCTATTTTGGGGCCCTCCCTGTCTGACTTCAGGCACATTGTGTGGTTATATGATTTCTTCCTGGCTTGCCATCCACTAATGCCCATTTGCTTTGCAGTTGTGATCGTGTTGTATCATGAACAGGAAGTTCTGGACTGTGTGACATGGCCTCAGTCCATCATCTGTCCAGGGTCCCTCAGGACCCGCCCTATGAGACACTGATCAGTAGAACAGAGGACCTCTTTGTTCCTTTCCCTCTTCTGAACTTGAACAGGAGGCTGCTGCCCAGCAGCAGGTCTAGAGAATGGCAGCCTCACCTTGAGTCTTTGAGCTGGCTTTAGCCTAATAGAGGCTGGTTATGGTGCTGTCTGCAGCAGTTTCAAGGACTTCTGGGACCTGGGAATTGAACAAAAGATGTTCTGACCAAACCAAGGACCAACCACTTTGCGAAACTGGCAGTGATGGGGTGATGGTGGCCCTGGGAACAGCCACACTAGTGGTGGTGAAAAGTGCCCTGGAGTGGGTCCTGAAGTTTTAGCTGCAGCTGTTCCCTCATCCTCAAGGAGAAGTAACTTCCAAAGGGCATGAATACCAGGAAGAAGGGATCATTGGGGGACATTTTGGAGAATGTTCATAATATCCTTCTAATTTAATCTAAATTCTATGATCAGAACTAGAACTCAGAATAAAGACACATAGCCAATATTAGTTAATATTAGTGAATTGTTCCTAGCAAAAGAAAGAGAAGTACATGGTCCAGCATGGTAAAGACTCTCCGACTCTAATTGTGACCAGGACAACTTCTCAAGTCTTTGGGTCCTCATGTCTAACCTGCCAGCATGTAATCACTACCTACTTTCTGGGGTCATTGTTGCTATCAGCTGCCTTAATTAGGGCTTCCTAGAAACAGACTCTGGGATCTTTCCATGCAGAAAGTTTATCAGGGAGTATGATCAGGAATATATCCCAAGAAGTGTGAAGGAAACAGACTTGTGCAGAGAAGGAAGGTGAATTACAATGCTGTTTCATCAGAATTCACAGCCGATCCTATGAGGGGTTCTGAATTTAAGATGGTCCTATAGCTTGTCCTGAATAGGGGAAAAGAGACATTTAAACCCAGCATCAACCAGCCACTGGATGCAGTCATCAGAAGCGTGCATAATTTAGGGTAATGCAGCCCCCCTTGTCTAGGTAATTCTTGGAAAGCTCTGTCTGGACCCTCAGCAGGGAACACGCCCAGCCACTGAGCAAAGGAGTGCTTGAGCTCTGCAGGGAGATGGGTGGGGCTGCACAGCCTGCTGCTGGGGAAAGTGCAGGACTGCTTATTCATCTGAGGTGACTTGGGGGTGAGGGAGTTAATCCCAGTTTCCTGACTCTAGAATGGACTCTCCCATTGTCATTCCATGCTTGTTATCAAAGTTTCTCTTTGTTGAGAACTCATAAAACAGAAACAATAAAATTGAAGGTAATTAGAAACTATAATCAAGATAAATTTTAAAAAAAATCAATTAGGTACAATGTAAACAGATATAACAAAATACATTTACTTTAAATTTGATTATTTTTCATTCAGACATGAAATAATAGAGACAAAATTATTATAATAAAAATGTGAAAAACAGATAAATTGGGAAAATAAAATTAAACACTTAAAATGTGTTTATTGGCTAACTTTCTAGCAAAGGAGACCTTGAGGAAGGATGATGTAGAAAGCTGGAGATAGATTCTCCTGGTAGAAGGCCAAAGGCACTGAGTAATTGATGTATCTCTAGCTGAACAGCAGCCACAAGAGACTGGTTATAATAACTCTAAGGAGAAGTGTTACACTGTTTGGAAAACTCTATTTCCTATAATAGATATGTTTGAGAAAAAGTAACTAGCGTCTCATGGACATATTTACTAGGTGGCATATGGCTAACTCTTGATGACACAAAATTAAATTCCTCCCTTGGAAAATGTTATAGGGTTCTAGTGAAAATTAGCTCAATCAAAAAGTGCTCTGAGATCAAAATGGAACTTTTATATCAAATTATTCAGGTAATTTGCCTGGTTAGTGCATACACAAACACACCTGCATACACAAGCCTAATAGTTGTCTTTATGCCAAGGTGGCACATCCAAATAAAGGTTTGGCTTAGTGAATGGTAGACAAGCCCATCAACATTACTTCTGAGGTTGCAATGCCTGCGGGCATTTGAAGATTTCCACTACCTGCTAAAATCCTCCACTCTTACTTTCATGCTATACTTTCTTGAGCTGTTCAATGCACACCCTAGGCAATTTTCTGTGGCATATTTCCATTTACAAAAACACTATAAAATTAATCCAAACAATTCAGAGTCATTAGAATTACTGGATATTGACCTACATGTAACCTTTATTGGCTTGAGTCAGTCTCTAATTCTCCTTGGCTCTACTCTGGGTCTTACTACCATACTCCCGAGGTCTGCAGCAGTGATTAAAAGAAAAAAATCATGGTTTACAATGGAGCTTCTCATATGTTAATATGTATGAAAATCACTAGGAACAGCCTTATTAAATGCACTAATTAAGTGAGTTAGGGGCAGGAAACAAAATTTTGCACTATAACAAGCTCTCAGGTGATGCACACTATTTTCTGAGCTCCATACCTTGAGTAATAAGGGTTTAAAAGACCCTGGTTATTTCTGAAGCTCAGTTGAGATTTTACTGTCAACACTTATAAAGACTATTCCACTTGTGACAAGTATTATTTTAATTGGTGACCATAGCAAAAAATATTTATTAAGGAATTAACTTTGTGCTAGGCAATATGATAAACTCTGCCCAGGTACTGCTAACTCATTTGTTTTTAAAAATAATATAGTAAATAATGTACTGTACATGATCTCGAAATTACAAATGAGGAAATTCAGACAGAAAGAAGTTAAATGATCTGGTTAGAAGGTAATATATCTTCTTGTTTAAATGACAGGTTGATAGACTACTTGCTGAAAACTCAGAGAGGGTATGTCAACCCAATATGTCTGGAAGGGGGGACTGAGTTAAATCCTCAGTCTAGAAGACAATTGTTTTTTATATTTATTTTTAACTGATACAAAGAAACAAAATTGTACACGTAAGTGGGTATAGGTAATATTTTGATACATGAATACATTGTGTAATATTTAAATCAGGTTAAGCATAGATATTTCCTCACATATTGGAAATCAACTCTTTAGCAACCTGACTATCATTAGAAATGGAAACCCTTCTATGGACATTGAATAAATGCATATATGTATGCTTAAACACACACAAATATGTATGTGGTTTACATAAAATATATATATATATATATATTTTCATATATATATATGATTGACAATGTAAGTGCAGTGGTCTTGTTTTCTGTGGTTTCATGAAGATCTTCATAGAAATGAATAACATTTGGATATTTCATTTTCAAATCAAAGTACTTAAGAACTAATAGGAACATCTAATTATTTATTTGCTTTTGTCATTGTCATGATTCAGCACATCACCTGAAATACTAAGCAATGCATGACCACTGGTAATACCTAACAGAATCAGTTCAATTTTGTAAGGGGGCAACACCTCTGTTATCAAAATTTTCTCTATTGTTTGTTGCATGGGTCATTTGGCTTGGCTTTTGAATCGGAAAATGTAACATTCCTTAGTTCATAAAACAACAAAGGGAATGATATGACACCACATGTTTACTTGTGTGATATGCTTGAACTAACTGGGATTGGGCATGATGGAAAATGAAATGTGAGAGCATTGAATCACACAAGTTCAGGATGGATGGGTATTTTCAAATCAATCAAGAGTCGCTTCCATCTCTCCAGAAGCAACTTGCCTTAGTCTGTTTGTACTGCTATAATAGAATATCTAAAACTAGGTAATTTATAAAGAAAAGAAATTTGTTTCTTGCAATTAAGGAGGCTGACAAGTCCAATATGAAGGTGCCAACTCTGATAGGAGATCTCATGGAGCATCATCCCATTGTAGGAGTGTTGGCACAAAAAGACTGGGCAGGACACAAACCTCACAAACCATCTCAGCTGTTTATTCAGGAACGGGGGTGTAGGGATGGAATTGTGCTGGTGAACCCACTTTCCTGGTGGAAAATGAGCCACTGAACAAAGAGAGGAACTGGGTTTATATAGGTTATTTTTGAGGGGTGGTCTAGTGAGCATATCAGTTTGGGCACTCAGGAAATAGGTTTGTGAGAATTTAAAAATGTGTTCTTACTGGGGATATTTTTACTTGGTGAAGAATGGAGGGTCTGGGGTCAGCATTCAGTGTTTTTCTCTTTCCTTTCAGGGTCCCATTGTCCTGTCACTGGGAAAGGATTTATTTGGGGAAGAATCAGTGCTTTGGCTTCCTTTCTAGGGACTGTTCTGTCACTGGGAAGGAATGTGCTGAGAAAGCCATCGATATATGGCTTCTTTTTCACTTCTTTTTCTCAGACCTCACTGTGCTGGGGTTTTTCATTTTCCATATCTAATAGGGAGGGGACAGGGGCACGGGGATAGCATAATTACACTAGCTATTTTGGACTGAACATCATTACTTCTATGATTTAAATGTGTACTCCAAAGTTCGTGTGCTGGAAACTTAGTCTGCAATATAACAGTGTTGGAATGGGGAACCAGTGGAAGGGGTTTAGGTTGTGAGGTCTTCACCACCATGAATAGATTAATGCCAATTATAAAGGGGCTTGAAGGTGTGAGGTTGATGTCTTGTATTGATCTAAAAATACTAAAGAAAATATCAGCACACAGAATCCAAATATGTTAAGAAAAAAACGTCATGGTCATGTGGGCTTTGTTCCATGAACGTAAATCTGGTTCAATATTAGGATATCCTTTGATATAAATCATATTTAAACATCTAAGGAAAAAGATAATATAGTCCTTTCCAAAGATGTTCAAAAGACCCTTTAACACCCATTACTCATACAATATTCCATAAAATAAAAGTCAATTATCATTGCTATGTATACCTCATTCCTAAAATGAAGGTCTTACTAAAGGAAGAAATAGTAAAGCATTGCAAGAGTAGGAAAGTTTAGGAAAATGGCATGAATTCACTGACTTAAAGTGTTTTTTCTCAGAAGCACACCCTGAATCAAGGATTCAAATGCAAGTATTTTATTTTAGAAGTTCTGTGTCTGGGACCCATGTATAACCCACAGTATGGACAGGGGACACATGTAATTAATAGCCTCCAAGCTGTTCACCTAAATTACTTCTCACATTCAGTATATATTGTTCCTGTTCCTCTTGGGAGGCATTACCTGTCTGAAGCTCTTTAGCAGCACTCTGAATGCAGCAAGCAGACTATTTGGGGGTTATCTATTTCTGCTACAAGCCCAGTGCTATGTGGAAATTACTGACAGTGTCTAAAACAGATAAGGAATTAATAGAGCCTAAAAGAACTTCTGGAATATTATAAATACAAGAACAAATAGAAGGCAGAAACATAGCATAAAATATTATTCTAATAGAAAATAAGTCAAACTATAGAGAGGGTAGCTTTAATAGCTAAAACATGTCAAGATATAAAAACTCACTAGCAGTGAGGAAACTACAAAAGTAGCATTTGTCATTAACTGTGGCAAAAACAGAAAGCTGGATAACACCATGGATTGGTGAGAATAGGAGGATATGGGAATGCTCAGGTACAAAACTTCAGAAGTCCATTAATACATCCCCAGGGAAGACTTCAACAGCTGATGGATGGAGCTTCTAGTTAATACCTTGGCCTCCTCAACCCTCCTATGCAATATCTGAGGCATGTTCTACATAATTTCTCAAAAGTCTTCAGCAAGAATGATCCCTGCCCCCTCAGTTAGCCACAGTGACACCTATTCATTACACAGTCCTGTATGCAATGACCTTTTTTTAACCCATATGTCACTCCCTACTATCTCACCTTTGCTTCTTTGCAATTTGAGAGATTAAGTACACTATCAGTAGAAATAGTTGTACAAAAAAGTGAAATGCTCTACAACTACTAGAATCTGAACCCTGATTCTCCAACTTGCAAGCTTTGGGACCTAAGTACTTCACATTTATCTATGAAATGTACATGTAATTATGGCAGCTACATCAAAGGGATGTGAAAATTGAATGAGATAATTCTTTAAAAAATTTTTTCTTTTATTTTTTGATTCATTGGGTACAAATGGGGTACAACTTTTCATTTCTCTGGTTGTACACGATGTAGAATCACACCACTTATATAGTCATACATGTTCATGGGTAATGATGTTTGTCTCATTCCACTAGAATGAGGTAATTCTGGAAAAATGTTTGTGAGTGTGTCTGCCACATAGGAGCCTTTCATAGATCTAGCATACTTAGAACTTTGTTTTCCTATCAGGGTGCACTCTACATTATTAGTCTAGTGTTCAGTATTCTTGGAAGATTTTAACAAACAAATCTCTTCAGTTGCTAGGCATCTGCTTCCTCCTGCAATCTGGAAAGCTCCAGGGGCCAGAGCTCAGAGAAAAACTAGTCTCTGGAGAAGTTAGTTTGCATTTCCAGGTAGGGGCAAAGGGGATTTATGGTGTCTAGAGAAAAGGCAGGATGACAGAGTAACTGGGAAGGAGGACTCACCATGGGAAATCTTTCAAAAGGACAATAGTTACTTTGACTCTACATTACTTTTGATATCATGTGATTGTTACTCCTCCTCTTGAAGGATCCTGTATAAATCCCCCTTCTATTGGGTGAAAGAAATGTGGACTACCAGGCATAGATCATCAGAGAAATCTGAATAGAGAAACTCCAAGGATGTGGGTAACTGAGCTGGATATCAAGGGTTGGATGATGGGTCTCAAAGCCAGAGTCATTTAAGAAAGGAGGATTCAAGTCCTCAACACAACTACAAATTACTGGCCAGATCTGGAGGATCCTGTTGAAACCACGAACTTTTAAAATAAAGGGAGGGTAAAGGAGGTGGTAGAGGGGACAGGAATATGGGACAACTTTGGTTTAAAGCAGAGAAAAGAAGGGAAAATAAGTCAAACAGTAGGATGGTGCAGAGACCATTTTTAGGGGCCAAGAAAAATCATGAAAAAAACCCCAAGTAGTATGGCAGATGGAAAGAGTGTTTGGATGGAGGGAAGAAATACCTGGATAGAGGCATAGGCTTACCATAAACAGAAAGGCTCCATTGAAATGGAGTACTTTTACCTTTAAGAAAAATTTGAGTTATGAATTTCCAGTCTTCACACATCCTGTGAGTTGGTTACTCCTGTTAAGTGACTTGTCTAAGCTAGTTTTCAGTGATTGGCCTTCCTTGTCTTCAAGCAAAGTGCCTCTGCAGAGCTGAAGGCAGAGGTGGGAGCAGGGCTGGAAATGTAATTTAGGAGATGCAGGTTGAAGCTTTCTGGAAAGAAAGATCTCAACAACCAGGAAGCAATTGTCTTGAGTCTTGAGCTGGGTAGGCTTTATTCACATTATAAAGTTTATCATTCTGTTAATCTTTGACTTCTGCATCTTATAGTATGTTTATCATACTTCAGTCAAAGAAGATGGGGCAGGGAATAAACTGAGGCTGCTCTCAGAAGAAAAGTGTGTAGGGCAGCCAGGAGGGGGATGTCTTGGATAAGAGGTATGGGGCAGCAGGCATTCTGAATCTTTGTTTTTTTTTTTTTTTTTTTTTTTTTTTAACTGTTTTAGGCAGTGATGCTCAACCCTAAGTTTGTGGCATTCAGAACCCATGGAGCAGTCAGGGCCATTTGTAAATTTTTTTATTCTTTACTATCATTTTATTTGAAAGCTTTCCCCATCCTCTCCAATCTGTCACTGAAGATGTGTTCCCAGTTGCTATATATGACAAAGTTCTTATGATCACTGATGGGGAGCTACTTCCTTCAGCCTGCCCCAGTTTAGGGGTTTTGTCTTCATTGTTGGCTTGTTTCAACAAAGTATCAGAAATCTGACTTATAAGAAATCTCCTGAGGAATCTGCAGGCAACTGGGTGTGGAATAAATCACTGACTCTCCAGCAGGCAAATGGAAGAGCAACTGTGTGCCACATGGTTGGGATGAAGAATCAGGAAATGTTGGTCTAGTGCTTGGCTCACAAAGAAAATATCTACTGCAGCAGATAAGAATATGAACCCAGAATTTGGTGAATGGGATCTATCCAATTTATGCAGGGAGAGGCCAGGCTCCCAATGAGAAGTTAAAAAAGGGTAAGTAGAGACAGTGTACAAGGGTAAGGACATGGCAGTTTCTCAGCCTGGAAACACTTTATTGAGGGGAGTCACAGGAAGTGATAACTAAAGTCAGGCTAGTACCAAGTCTTGGCAAATGACCCCCTTCATTGAAGCTTGCCTGAAAACCTAGGAAACAGTTCTAGAGTTATATATGACTACTGTTAAGTCAACACAATTGGTGTGCTGACCCACTGGGCTGAGACCTTGAGAAATGCACTAATAGGGCAATGTGGGTTTGAGGGAGGAGTTCAAATGGGCTTAATGTGGTCTGGTCCACATTTGGGCTCTTGAGTCCATGTCTGGGACCAAACCACATGGACATTTCTCTAGAAAGTGGAATGATCTGAGAGTAGAAAAAACAGTCCAAGCAGCAATTTAGCCTGGATCAAGCATGCCTGTCATACTGACTTCTACTTCATCTTTAGTCTAATTCCATTTTGGCACTCTTGTTAAATGGCAGGACAAAGTTAACTATTCAGAGATTGTTAGTAGAGATGGGTTATAGATATATGTAAGAGACCTTTTCACTGAAATGATGGTAAAAAATAATCAAACAAAACTTCTATTCTTTTTAAAAAAATTAGTTGTAGGTGAACACAACACCCCAGCCACTGGGGGTGACATCTTCAGTGGTACATCATTTATATGTGGTGCTGAGGATTTTGCGTGCTAGGCAAGTGCTCTACCACTGTTCTACAACTCCAGCCCCAAACCCCTATTCTTGAGAACTGTCCTATGAAGGAACATGGAGGGGTAGGAGAATCTTGCTGTGCATAGCCACTGGGGGTGACATCTTCAGTGGTACATCATAGGAGGACAAGAGCAAAATTTCAAGCAATGCAGTGCGTGTGTGTGTGTGTGTGTGTGTGTGTTGGCCACCAAGTCACACTTACCTATTTAGAACAATCCAGGACTCTAGGATTGAGCAGGCAAATAGGTTCTTTCTATTGAGCACCTATTACCAAACATCATGCTAAGCACTTTTACATGGTCCCTCATTTAAATTTCTAAACATCTCCTTGATGGACTAAATATTATTTCCATCTTACTAGGGAGGAAATTAAAGCTTGGATTGTTAGCATAATATGCCCAAGGTAAAATGACTAGCTGGGGGCAGAATAGGGGTTTCATTCTAAAGAATATGACTTTAGGAGCAATGCATTTAACCAGTTTATTTTCCTGCCTCTTGATGATGAAGGACCAACAACACATTTTAAGTGGGTCATTAGAAGTGTCAGGATTTTTATGTTGTATTCAAAGAAAAACTAGGCTTCCTAGAAGAAGATCAATCACATTTCCTAGGCTAAATGATATCATAGAATAAAGGTGAGTCTCTCATAAGGGGTGTTCTCAGAGTGCTGCAAGTTTGTAACATACCCAACCACCATGTGAATTCATGAAGTCCAACCAACCTAAAGAGAAAATAACTAAAGGAATATCATACAAGAATAGAATGGTAGCTAATTAATGCTGATCCCATATACTCAGGTTTACCCCACCAGGTCATAAGACATTGCATAACATGGCGCACATGTGTGAGGCAGATGTAAGGCAAAGGTAATAAAAAACAGAAAATTCCCAGGTGTTGAAGTTCAGTACCTGGTTGTGCAATGCCTGTGAATACTGGCCAAGCGAAGCTGTACTTGATTTCTTGACTTTTAATTTTGGGTTGGATGTATTCATGGGAGTCATACCTAGAAGACCTGGACTTGTACTTCAAATTTACTACATATTTGTGATGTGATATGGATGAAATATTTTCTTATTTGAATTATATTGACAGTCTCAGATGGATTGTTCTATACTACAAATGAAAAAATACATTAGAGTTATACTACACTTTTTGTACTAGCACATAGTATCTTCTTTAAGATATGCTTTACTTTCTAAAGCATAAATCTTAGTGTCTGGAATGTTTTGGTAGTTCATTGAAAAACTGATTAGCTCTAATGAAGAAACATAAAATGGGAGGATGTAACTATGAGTTAGTTTCAAGAGTTTATATGTAATCTATTAATCAAACCCAGTTCAGTAGGAAATCCAGAAGGAAATGTAGAGAAGGTAGGGATTATAAATATTTCCAGTTTATTATCTCCTATGGAAAGTAATAGTGTTGTTCTCTAATGACCCATTTTCCTGAGCCTGTTAATTAATTTCACCTACCACAAGGATGATTTGTTGAGTTTTGTTTAGGTACTACACTGAGGATAGAAAACATGACATGTTTGATATCAAGCAGTTCATTGCTTCATTTAACAATGATTATTGGTAACTAAGAGAAAAAAGAATTTCCTCTAATTTATTATTCATTCTGTGATAATTATAAACTGTGAATATACTTGAATATATTGTATTTATTTTGCATGACAGATCACATACTAGTCACAAGATACAAACAAGAGATACACCTTTGACTGCATATAATAAAGTCATGGAGTGTGGGAATTGTCATTTTAGGTTTCTCATGGATCAGTATGGGAGATTTCATGGGAACTGAAAAAAAGAAAGGTAGCTAAATTCACATGAGCATGGAACAGGGAAGGAGAGACCAGATGACTTTTCAAAGAAGGTATCCCCAAGTGCTGATTTTGAACGAGGATGGAAGGTGGAGCAGGATAACATCATCATATGTCAGTTTTCTATCCTGAGATGACCACCCAGCTGACAATACCCACAGGATTTATCAACACCACAGACAGGTACATTTTTTAAAGGACTACATCTTTTCTTATACCACTTTCTATATCAACAGGAAAGCACTCTCACCTGTGATGCTGGGGCCACCCTACAACCACACGATGGAAGCCCCTGCCACCTTCTTCCTTGTGGGCATTCCAGGCTTGCAGTCTTCATATCTTTGGCTGGCTATCTCACTGAGTGCCATGTACACCATAGCCCTGTTGGGAAACAGCCTCATCATGACTGTAATCTGCATGGATTCCACGCTACGAGAGCCCATGTTTTGCTTCCTGTGTGTTCTGGCTGCTGTGGACATCGTCATGGCCTCCTCTGTGGTGCCCAAGATGGTGAGCATCTTCTCCTCAGGACACCACTCCATCAGCTTTAGTGCCTGTTTCACTCAGATGTATTTTGTCCATGCAGCCACAGCTGTGGAGACAGGGCTGCTGCTGGCCATGGCTTTTGACCGCTATGTAGCCATCTGCAAGCCCCTCCACTACAAGAGCATTCTCACACCTCGAGTGATGCTGGGCATGAGTGTGACCATCACCATCAGAGCTGTCATATTCATGACCCCATTGAGTTGGATGGTTAGTCATCTACCTTTCTGTGGCTCCCATGTGGTTCCCCATTCCTACTGTGAGCACATGGCTGTGGCCAAACTAGCTTGTGCTGACCCCATGCCCAGTCGTCTCTATAGTTTGATTGGTTCCTCCATTATTGTGGGCTCTGATGTGGCCTTCATTGCTGCCTCCTACATCCTGATTCTCAGGGCAGTGTTTGGTCTCTCTTCAAAGAATGCTCAGTGGAAGGCATTAAGCACATGTGGCTCCCATGTGGGGGTCATGGCCTTGTACTATCTACCTGGGATGGTATCAGTCTATATATCCTGGCTAGGAGAGGACTCAGTCCCTCTGCACATTCAGGTGCTGTTAGCTGATTTATATTTGGTCATTCCACCCACCTTGAACCCCATCATCTATGGCCTGAGGACCAAACAAATACGGGAGAGAATAAGGAGTTTGCTGATATTCTTCCTCTTTACTACTCCAGTCAAAGTCCATGAACACAAAACTGTTCACACATTGAGCATTTCACCCAGCTTCAAAGATGCTTTAGTGATCTGTGGAGGTGAATTGGTTACTTAGCACCTTAAGAATTAGAAAATGAAGCTGAGAAGAGCATCCTTGCATAGCTTTTAATTTCTATTAAGAATGTCAATGAATTGTGCCACTATAAACATTGATGTGGCTGCTTTACTGTAGTCTGCTGATTTTAAGTCCTTTGGGCATAAACCGAGGAGTGGAGTAGCTGGGTCAAAAGATCTCCAGTTTTTTAGGCGATCTTTTCATACTGTTGTTTCCTTTGCTATGCAGCTTTTTAATTTAATAAAACTTCTTAGTTTTATTTCTTGCACTTTAGGGATCTTGTTAAGAAATTCAGTGCATGTGCTAATATGTTGGAATGTTGAACCTATATTTTCTTCCAGCAGTTGCAAAGTTTTCAGTCTAATTCCTAGGTCTTGATTCACTTTAAGTTGATTTTTTCATTCTTCTACGTAGGAATTTTCATTTTCCCAGCACCAATTTTTAAAAAGTCTGTCTTCTCTCTTCTCTCCAGTGTATGTTTTTAGCACTTTTATCACGTAGCAGTTTACTGCACCTATGGGGATTTGTCTCTGTGTCTTCTATTCAATGGGTCTTCATGTATGTTTTGGTGCCCAAACCATGTTATTTTTGTTTCTGTATAATTTGAGATACTACAACTAGAATTTTCTAGTTCTGGGAAGATTGTCATTGGTATTTTGATGGGGATTGCATTGAATTTGCATAATGCTTTTGGTAGTATGGTCATTTTGACAATATAAATTCTGCCTATCCAAGGACATGGGAGGTCTTTCTGTTTTTTAAGGTCTTCTTCAATTTCTTTCTTCAGTGTTCTACATTTTCATTGTAGAGGTCTTTCACCTCTTTGGTTAGATTTATTCCAAGTATTTAACATAGTTTTTAGGTCATTGAATTCACAATGACCTAAACAGTAGCTGAGTTATGGATCCAGCCCAGGTTCTAGTCATTAGATGAATGGGATAAAGATTGCATGCTATATATTCAGAATAGAGTTTTACTCATCCATAGAATGAAATTATGACATTTGCTTATAAATGGATGAAACTGGATAATATCTTGCTAAGTGAAATAACTCAGATTCAGGAAGTTAAGGGTCAAATGTTTTCTCTGATTTGCAGAAACTAGACCAAAATAAGGACAAAAGTGGTGGGATCCCATGATGGTTGAAGGTTTGTAAGCGGAGTAGAAGAAGGGATACAAGGGGAAGGAGGAGGGAAGGGTTAGAGGAAATACTAGGGACTGAACTGGAGCAAGTCATATTCCATCCATATATGACTATGTCAAAATGAACCCCAATATTATGTATAACTGTAATGTGCTAATAAAAACAAAAAAGGAATGTCAATGAAATGATTCTGATTTCTGATATATTTATTAGTATCTTTAATCATACAGGTTTGCACAGAGAATATAGGTTTGGGACTTTTTCTTTATTTCCTGATCAATATTTCCAATCTAATATTCTGTGAGTTTCTCTGTTGAAGAAAACAACTGGTTTACACTTTTCCATCAATACCTGTCTCATTTGCTTAGAATTGGTCCAGCCCTCACGGAAGGGCTGTTAATAAGGAAGAAGTTGTTGCTATGTGGCCCTAACTTGGGTCATGTGTTTACATGCAGAGAGGAGTCCCGTTCCAAAGTGGATTCTGGTTTATCTGAGGAGTTAAAATCTTGAGATAAAAAAATGGTGGCAATTCTTCAACATATAAACTTGGAAAGAGAAAGCTGAACCTCGGTAAGAGAGTCCAATGACCAATATGGGACGCAGAGAATGTTTATTTTGTTGTTCTCTGGTTCCAATGTACTTTGGACACCAAGGTACACTTCTGTTATTAACTTCTGTAAGCTATTTCTATATCCTTTCAACTTTTGTTAGTACCTGAATTCAGTGTACTAATTTCCAGCATTTTGTTTTTAAGCAATGGTAGCCATGTTGATATGAGTTTGGTTTAGGGCATCATTTTGCTCCCTAGTCTTTGTCCATACTTAAGGACAGAAGGGAGGGATCAAATATAAACAAGGGCTTTGTTCTCATGGGCACCTCTCAGGATCTTTCTGGGATGAAAAGGTTAATTGACATCAATATAGAAAAAGAAACTGTAATGTCACCATTTTTCTCTAGTTACCTGGATACTTATATGGTTTTTGCTTTTATTTTGTTTTATTTTATTTTACATTCTCCTTTAAGCAAGTCTTAAACTGTATATTCAATTTATGTTAAAAGAAAAAGATCTTGACTGAATTCATTTATGAATTTTTGGAGTTTTCTGGTGGAGTTTTTTGGGTCTTCTAAATATAGAATCATGTCCTAGGCAAAAAGAGATGGTCTGAATTCATCTTTTCCTATTGGTACCCCCTTAATTTTTTTCTATTGCCTAATTGTTCTAGCTAGAGTTTGAAGGACAGTGTTGAGTAGAAGTGGTGAAAGAGGGCATCCTCGTTTTATTCTTGTTTTTAGAGGGAACACTTTCAGTTTTTCTCCATTTGGAACGACATTGGCTTGGGGTTTGTCATATATAGCTTTTACACTGTTGAGGTATGTTTTTTCTATGCCTAGTTTTACCAGTGTTCTAAACATGAGTAGATGCTGTATTTTGTCAAATGCTTTTTTTGCATATATTGAGATAATCATGTGGTTCTTGTCTTTAAACCTATTTGTGGGATGTACTACATTTATTGATTTTTGTATGTTGAACCAACCATGCATCCTTAGGATGAAACCCACTTGATCATGGTGTACTATCTCTTTTTATTCAATATTGGGGAGTCAACCCAGGGGCACCTAACCACTGAATCACACTGCCAGTACAGTTTTTATATTTTGTTTAGAGACAGGGTCTTGGTGAGTTGCTTAGGGCCTCACTAATTTGCTGAGGCTGGTTTTGAACTTGCAATCCTCTGCCTAAGCCTCCTGAGTTGCTGGGATTACAGGCATGCACCATGGGACCTGGCTAAACTATCTTTTAAATGTGCTTTTGTATGCAATTTCAGATAGGGTGTTAATTTCCAGGATATACAAAAAACTCAAAAAGCTTAACACCAAAAACCCTCAAATAACCCAATTAGTAAATGGGCAAAGAAATTAAACAGACACTTCTCAAAAGAAGAAATACGAATGATCAACAAATATATGAAAAAATGTTCAACATCTCTAACAATTAGAGAAATACAAATTAAAACTACATTAAGATTTCATCTCATTCCAGTCAGAATGGCAATTTTCAAGAATACAAGTAACAACAAATGTTGGTGAGGATGTGAAGAAAAGGCAACATACATTTCTGGTGGGACTGCAAATTGGTGTGGCCATTCTGGAAAGTAGTATGGAAATTCCTCCAAAAACTAGGAATGGAACCATCATTTAACCTAGTTATCCCACTCCTAGGCATATATTCAAAAGATTTAAAATGAGCCTACTACAGTAATACAGCCACATTGATGTTTATAGAAGCACAATTCACAATAGCTAAGCTGTGGAACCAATCTAGCTGCCTATCAACAGATGAATAGCTAAATAAATAGTGTTATACATACATAATGGAATATTACTCAGCCATAAAGAAGAATGACTTTATGACATTTGCCAGTAAATGGATGGATCTAAAGGATACATGCTAAGTGAAATAAGCCGATCCCCAAAAACCAAAGGTCGAATGTTTTCACTGATATGTGGAAGCTAAACCACAAAAAAGGGGAACAGGAAGAAGAGTAGCTCTGCAGATTAGACAAAGGGGAATGAAAGGAAGGGAGGGCATAGGAATAGGAAAAACAGTGGAATAAATTGAACATAATTTTCCTATGTACATATGAAATTACCTAAGTGAACCCCACCGTTGTGCCCACCCACAAGAATGGGGTCCTGATTAGAATAAGATATATCCAGTGCTTGTATAGTTTTATTAAAATGGATTCTACTATGATGTATAACTGAGAAGAATCAATAAAATGAAATTAAAAAAGAAAAAGATCTTATTTGTAAGAGACACATAGATTAGATTAGGGTACATGTGAAAATCTTAATAAAAAGATAATTTCCTAATAATGCCAAAATTAAAAGGACAAGGAGAAACTGCATTGCTAGTGAGTGTTCTATGAGAGTCTTAAGGGTTGCTTGCTACTGTTGGAAAGACAGGTAACTCCTAGAGAGTGCTGAAGATTCAATGGAATAATGATGGAGAGCAGATAACACAACATCTGACATAGTGTATGTACTTAAAAATATACCCAACACATTTCTAATTCCATTTTTGAATATTTCTAGGTCCTATGTAAAGTAGTACTAATATAACTTTTGAATAAATCTTCTGATTAACAGCATAGCATCCATACCTTTTGCTAATGTTGGACTTGTTTACTTACCAAGATGGTTTCCACTTCTGACTACCCAGCAGAGTAGGAGTCAACCTCTTAAAAACCTGATAATAGTGAAAATAGCAACACAAAAGCATGAGTTAATAATACCATAGATATTATTTTCACACAAGAAAAGCAAAGCTTCAGAAGAGAAATGGATAAAAAGCAGGAGTTACAAAAATTTGTACCCCATTTGTGTACAATGAATTGAAATGCAGTCTGTAAAAATAAAAAATTAAAAATATAAAAAGTGAACCTTATAAAAATAAAAATAATCAAACTTGGAAATATAATTTTAAAGAAGACAAAATCATATCAAGGAATTATATGGTGAATTATATTTGGGTGAGTAATTGAACTTAAAATTTCATAAGGGACATTGAAGATAGAGTATTAGAAACACCTATACTGGAAAACAAAAAGAGGTGACAGGGATCAAGGAGAAAATAATAGACAAAGAATTCTAATGAATATAACATCAGATTTTTATGTCCCTGGAATCCCTGAAGAACATTTCAAAATGAAGGGAATTAGAGGGAAACCTAAAAAAGTGTTTGTCAAAGGACTCACTACTCACCTGAAAAAATTTATCTGAAATTGTCAACTCTGAGACGAATATTGGTGAGTGTATCAAATATTTAAAATAACCAAAATATGCGTTTGTTCTCCAGACAAAAACATAACCCAACCTAACAACAAGAACAAAAAGAAACAAGCAGAAAAACCTCAACTCAAGTCATTTGGAAGGAAAATAAAATCAGGTTTGAATTGCCTTTCTTGACAGCAACATGTAAATCCAATAACAGTAGAGCAACATTTCTTCTAACAAAACAAAACAAAACAAAAAACTCACTCAAGAGTAGAGTATGAACTAAAAATATTTTTCTTGTTAGTAGTTTATTTTAAAATTTAGTATTTGAATTGTATACCTTTAATCAGATATAATTTGATAATTCATTTCATGTATACAATGTGTAATGATCAACTCAGGGCATTTAGCATTTCCAGCTCCTAAAACTTCTAAAGAATTTTTTGATTAATATGTAATAACCATACATATTCATAAGGTACAGTGTGATACTTCAGTATGTGAACACAATGTGTAGTGATCAAATCAGGTAATTAATGTTTTCATCTCCTTATCATCACTTTGTGCTTGGAGACTTTAAGCTCCTCTCCTCTAGTTATTCATAAGTTATATAATAGGGTTTATGAACTCTAGTCACCACCATGCTGTAGAATACTAGAACTTTTTACTTCTATCAACCGTGTGTTAGTATCCTTTATCAACCTCCTCCTATCTCCCCATTCTCACCTCAAGTATTAACAATTCGACACTCAAATCAACTTTTTAAAAAGTTGATATATCTCATATCTACGCATGAGAGAGAATGTGGTATTTGCTTTCCTGTCACTGACTTATTTCGCTTAACATAATGTTCTCCAGTTCCATCCATTTGGCTGCAAAGTTGGAATATCATTCTTTTTATGACTACATAATAGCTCATTATGTGTGTCACATTTTCTATTTCAGAAAAAATTTTATTGGTGTATTATGATTATAATGATAGTTGGAATCACTACACCATATTTGTATGTGCACATAATTTCTGATGGACTCTCCCTTTTACCCTTTTCCCTGCAAAGAGAAATCTCTCTAGTGTGCTTTGTTCTTCGTTCTATACCACTGTCTCCAGTATATGAACATTACAGGGTTCCAGTCTTTCTCTTGCTGAGTTGTAGCATTCTCCCTTGGTCTCTCAAGTTAAATTGCAGCTCTCCATCTGTTTCTCTGGTTGTTTTCAGAGAAGAGGAGGTAAGCACTGAACATATCATTCAGCCACCTTGGAATCTATTGGAACTGAAAATTTTATATCCAGCTAAGCTGTCTTTCAAGATCATTAATACAGAAAAATAAACATTATAGGCTTAGAATATTTTACCTGTTCTTTCTTGGGGATTCATAGCAAAGATTCAGTTTGAGCCAACCAGAAGATAAAAGGGGAAATTCTCAAAAAGATTGATGATAAGCAATGAATATTATCTAAGACTTAAAATACGTAAAGCAATAAAAAGAACACTAGGCATATATTATGGTTTTTTTTTTTTTTTTAGCAAGTGGTAAAATTGCAAATAAAAGTGGAAAAAGAGAGAGAAAAGAGAAAGTAAATCATATTTAGCCATGGACAAGAATGAAATCCTGCCACTTGTGCCATCATGGATGGGCCTGGAGGACATTGAGTTAAATGGAATAAGCTGGACACAGAAAAACAAACACCACATGACCTAGCTTATATTAAGGAGTTGATTTTACAGAATGAGGAGTTAGAGTAGTGTTAAATAGAGTCTGTGGATTGCTAGGAGGGAGGAGAGATGGGGAAACATTGGTCCATGGATTCTTAAAGAGAAATACATTTTCAGAGATCTAAATAGTAAGGTGGTAAAAATTAATCATGATATATTATTAAAAATGTAAATAGAATGGATGTTAAATGCTCTCAGAAACATAATAATAAATTAGAGGTAATAAATGAGAGATTGATTAGCTAGATATAACCTTTCAACAATGGATATATATTTCAAAATACTGTTACACATGGGGAAAACATACAATGTTATCTGTTAGGTTAGCAAATATTAAAAAAAAACAACCTCCATGTGGTACTGGCATAAAGACAGAAGAATAGACTGTTTGGAGAGGATAGGGAGTTCAGAAATAAACCCCTGGCATATGATCAAGAAATTTTTAACAGGACACAGAAACCACTCCTTGGGCAAAGAACTGTCTCTCCAATGGTGACTGGAAAACTGCATATCCATGTGTAAAAGAATGAAATGGGATCCTTACCTTTACATAATAAGCAAAAATTAACTCAAAAAATTTAAAGACTCAATTGGAAAACATAAATTGTAAAGCTGGAAGAAAATATAAAGGGGTTTAAAATTTTGAAGATTTCTTAGATATAACACAAAAAGCAGGCAACATGAAAAATAGACAGATGGCACTGTAAATATAAGTCATTTTGTATAATAAATAACAGAGTAAAGGCCACTTACAGAATGGAAGAAAATATTTGCTGATCATATATTTTATAAGGATTGCCCATCCAGTAAACAAAGTACTTCTATAATTCAATAAAAATCTAATATGCCAATTAAAATTTGGACAAAGGATTTTACATTTCGCTAAAGGTGGTATGCAAATGACCAACTAACATATGCAAAGAAGCTTTAGTCACTGATCCTTAGAGAAGTGAAAATCAAAACAATAGTGAGATAATACTTTATGCCCGTTAGGGTGACAACTATCAAAAGCAAAACAAAATAGAATAATACTGTTGGCCAGGATAAGGAGAAACTCAAATCCTTGTGAATTGTTGATTTTAGGTGTAAAATTATGTAACCACTGATAAAGAATATGGAGGTTCCTCAAGAAAATTAAAGAGGGACTTTCATATGATGCAGTCCTTCAGGGTATATAGCCAAAGAATTGATATGATGCTCTCCTTGACCTATTTATTGGCCTACTAATGTTTACAGTAGCAATTGAGTTGTACTAAAAAGTGAAATGCATTTTGATTGATAGAATTTGAATCTCATTAGCTATGGTGAACTCCTATGCACCTATATTTGTTAGAAAATCCAGATATATATTGATAGCCATGTCAGAGGGGTTGTGAAAATTGAATGAGAAAAATTTTAGAAAGCATCTGAAGGGGTTCCTCGCACATGGTACGCTTTCACAAATCTAACCAATCTCAGATCTTTTGTTTTCCTTCAGGGAAACTCCTTGTAGAAAACAGTACACACTTAGTCTAAGGGTTAGGTATCCTCTGAGGACTTGAAGAAACAAAGACTTCATTCACCAACAATCTAACTCCTCCTGCATTCTGAAAAACTCCAGGGGCAGAACAAAGAGAAAAATTCGTCTCGGGAGGGGTTACACAGTTGGGCTGCTGGGCAGAAGCCAAAGGAAGATGGGTCCCAGGGAAAAGGACAGATGATGAAGTATCTACCAGGGAAAGAAGACTCCCAGCGGGAGGTCCTCGGAAAGGACAATAGTTACCGTGTCTGCACATTGTTATCTTTGATCTCCTGGGTTCTTATTGCTCCTCCTAAGGAGTCCTGTATAAATCCTTCTGTTGGGTGAAAGAAATGTGGACTGTCCGGCATAGTCATCAGAGAAGGTTGAATAGAGAAAACTCCAGGGATGTGGATATCTAATCAGGGGATCCAAGGGTTGAGTTGATGGAGTCGCAAGGTAGGGTCACCCTGGAAATGAGAATTCATGTCCTCAACACAACTATAGACCATTGTCCAGTCTGGAGATACTGCTGATACCAAGAGATTCTTCTGGACATGATGGGAGGATGGAAGAGGTGGGATAGGAAGCAGGAACATAGGATAACTTTGGTTGAAAAGGGAGAGATGATGGGGTAAGTTCAAAATTGGGGGTGGTGGAGAAACAACTCTCAAGGATCAAGAAGAATTATGAGAAAAGCAACCAAGGTTAGGCTGACTGGGAGCGTGTTTAGTTGGAGAGTAGACGCACTCTGGTGAGTACACAGGGCTATTGTAAAAAAGAAAGCCTCCTTTCAAATGAGTTATGTAGTACTTTTAAGAATTTTTTGAATTATGAATTTCTCATCCTTTAAATAAGAATGAAAACCTCACACATCCTGTGATTTGGTTACTCATGTTAAGTGAGTAAGTTCATCTAAGTTAGTTATAGTCATTGACTCTCTGGGCCTGCATGTGAGTGTCTCTGCAGAATTCAAGGCACAGGTGGGAGCAAGGCTGGAAATGTGACTTAGAGGAGGTTGACCAGAGCTTTCCAGAAAGTATGACCTCAACAACCGGGAAGCATTGTGTCTGAATCTTGACCTGGGCAGTGGCTATGCTATGTGGGTGTTCACATGTTCACATTATAAAGTTTATTTTATTGTTTTATTTATTTATTTTGGTACCAGGGATTGAACTCAGTGGTACTTAACCACTAAGCAATATCCCCAGCCCTTTTTGTTTTTTAATTTAGAGACAGGGTCTTGCTAAGTTGCTTAAGGTCTCGCTAAGTTGCTGAGGCTGGCTTTTAAGTTGCAATCCTCTTGCCTCAGCCTCCTGAGCTGCTGGAATTCTAGGTATATGCCACCTTACCCAGTCCACATTATAAAATTTATTATGCTGCTTATCTTCAACTCCTGCATCTTACACTATTTATGTCATACTTCAGTCAAAGAGCTAACCAAAATATAAGGGAGCATTCAGTGATGCTAAAAGAAGTCAGTGGATAGGTAACACATCTTTGTGGAAGTCATTGTTGATCTTAGCAAGTAAATTTTCAGTGCCAATACATTGAGTGCAATTAAACATTTTTCAAAAAGTAAACTGACCAAACCAATGTCCTGTTCTCTGAAGAGAGTGATATCATATATAGACCTCTGGCAGAGCCAATTAAGAAGAAAAGTAATTTGATTAAAAAAAAAAACCCTATGAAGATCATGAAAGATATGCCCAGTTAGAAGTTTCTGGGACCAGAGAGAGGAAGAATGGGTCAGGGAATAAACTAAGGCTGCCATAAGAAGAAAAGTGTCTACCCAGGGCAGCCAGGATGGGGATGTTCTGGATCAAAGGTGAGGGTAGGAGTAGGCATTTTGAATCCTCTGCTCTTCTCCAGCAGTTCAGGAAGTAAGCTCAGCTCATGCAGCAGTCTTAGTACTCAGACACTTCCCCCTCTTTACCATTCTAATTTATAAGCTTTCCCTTGTCTTCTCCTGGTATATCCCTGAACACATCTTACCCTGTGGTTACACATAGCAAGGTTCTTACGATCTGTGATACAGTGACCACTATTTTGTTGGGTCTGTCTCATTATATATAATTTCTTAGTATAGGCCTTTTCTTTTAGAGGTTGTTCAGTTGTTTGTTTCAACGAAGACCACAGTATGGAATCAGTTCTCAGACATTCGTATTTTTAGGTAACTTGTGAATTCTCCCCATAAGGCTGCTGAGAGCACTTAGGTGTGGAGTTGTCTGTCACTGATCAACTCTTCAGGAGGCAAATGGAAGGGCAAATATACAGCACATGGTTGGGACGCAGAATCAGAGGAATGTTTGTCTAGTGTTTGGCTAACAGAGAAAATGTCTACTGTAGCAGATGAGAATGTGAGCCCAGAACTGCATCAATCTGATCTATCCAACTTTTCGGGGAGGGGCCAGGCCCCAGAAGAGAGTGTAGAAAGGACTGAATAGAGACAGGATTCAAGGGTAAGGACATGGCAGTTTCTCAAACTGGGAACCCTTTATTGAGGGAAGGATACAGGAAGTGATAACTAACATCAGACAAGTCCTGAGCTTTGGCAAATAAGCTTGCCTGGGAATGCAAGAACAGTTCTTGGGTTATATATGACTACTATTAAGTCAAAACAATTGGTGTGCTGACCCACTGGGTTGAGGCCTTGAGAGATGTAATATTAAGGCAATGAGGATTTGAGGGGGGAGTTCAAAAATACTTAGAATATGGTCTGGTCCACGCTTAGTATCTCAAATCCAAGTCTAGAACCAAATAATGTGTACATTCCTTAGAAAGTGGAATTATCTGAGAGGAATAGGAAAACCAGTCTTTATTTCATTTAATTTTGTGTTTTTGTGGATCTAGAGATTGAACCTAGGGCCTCATATGTGCTAGTCAAGCATTCTATCACTGAACTATACCCCCAGTCAGGAGAAGAAGTTAAAGTACCAATTTAGCCTGGATCAAGGATGCCTGTCATATCCACTTCCACTCCACCTTTAATGATTTCAGTTTTGCATTTTTTTATATGGCAGTAAAGGTGTTGACTACTCAGACTTCGTTATTAGAGATGGGTTGCAGGTAAATGTAGAAGAGACATTTTCACTGAAGTAGCAATGAAAAAAAAAAGCAAACAAAACAAATATCATAAACTTGAGTAATGTCCTATAAAGAAACAGAATGAGCTTCACATGGTGAGTAGATTGTAAGAAACTTATTTATGTGTAGCCACTCAGAGGTGAGACATCTTCAGTAGTAGATCAATGGGAGAAAAGAGAAAAGCTTCAGTCAATGCAGGCTGAGTTGGTTTGCATATGTTTTGTTTTCTTTTTTAATTTGACCCTGGGTCACACTTAGTTATTTATTTATGCTATTTGGAGCAAGCTGGACCTATAGGATTATGGAGGGAAAAGAGTAACAGTTTTATTTGCTCCCATCTATTGAACACTTACTTACCAAGCACTTTCTCACAGCATCTCCTTTAAATCTCAAAACATCCCTTTGATGGAGGGACTTTTTTCTCCATCTTACCAAAGGGCAATTTAAGTCTTGGATTGTTCATGTAATTTGACCAAGGCAAAATGGCAAGTGGCAGAGTAGGGTTTTCAGTCTAGGGAGTATGACTCTGGAAAAATGCTTTAATTCCTTCTCTTTTCCTGCTTCCATCATTCCTTCAAGAATGATGTAGGTACAACAGCACATTATGAGTGGGCCATTAGAAACATAAATGATTTTTATGCTGTATCCCAAGAGGTAGTAAGGGTCCTAGAAGATCAACCCACATCTTCCAAGATGAAGTGATACCACTGAGTAAAGAATGGCCCCGGAAGGATTATTTTCAGAGTTGTGGGAAGTGCACATGCCCAAATACCATGTGGATTCATGGAGTCCAACAAAGCTAAGTGGAAAATAACCAGAGGGATTTCACATAGGAAACAAATGGTAGTTCATGCTGACCCTTATTTCAGGTTTACCCCACCAGGTCATCACACATGACATGGCATGGCAACACCTGAGTGAGGCAGATGTAAGGCAGAGGCAGCAATGAACTAAAATGCTCAAGTGTTGGTGGGCAGCTTCTGTTTGTGCAACACAGTAGGTCTCTTTGTCTTGTCTAATCTGGCCTAGAGAAGCATAACACTTTTGGGGGGTAAGTATCATGTGGTTTTCTTTACTTGTTATGTGGGGATGTATGTATACCTGTGCATCACTGTTGGAAAGACCTAACTAGTATCTCAAATTGGTTACAAACTTGCACTGTGATAATTGATGAAGTATTTTATCTCATTTAAATTACATCAACTGTCTTGCATGGATGATTAATCTACATTATTAATGGAGAAATACACTCAAATTAGAAATGCTTCATTTATCATGGTACTAGCACATAGCACCTTCTAAAACATGTCTTACTTTCTTTCATTCGGTATTTTATTTTATTTGTATAGGTTATTTTTAGTTATACATGACAATAGAATTTATTTCTTACATAATTATAAAAGATGCAATATAATTTTAATTCAGTCTCCAGTACTTCCCCTTCCCCTCCCTTCCTCTTACGCCCAGTTCCCTTCCCTCTCCTTTACTGATCTTTCTAATATTTACTTATAGTTTTTTTTAAATTAGTGTCTTGTGGATATACATGATGTTGGGATTTGCTGTGGTATATTCATATATATACATAGGAAAGTTAGGTCAGATTCATTCCGCTCTCTTTCCCTATCCTATGCCTTCTATCTTTTCTTCATACCCCTTTGTCTACTCCACTAATCTTTCTTCTATTCTCTGCTGCCTACACCTTATTTTGATTAGCTTCTGCAAATCAGAGAAAACATTCTACCTTTGGCTTTTTGGGACCGGCTTATTTCACTTAGAAGTTTCATCCATTTACCAATAAATGTCATAAAGTTGTTCTTTATGGCTGAGTAACACTCCACTGAGTATATATACCACATTTTCTTTATCCATTCATCTGTTGAAGGGCAGGTTGGTTCCATAGCTTAGCTATTGTGAATTGTGCTGCTATAAACATTGAATTACCTTACTATCTAAAGTAGAAAGCATCTTGTCCAGAATGTCTTGGCAGTTCATCATTAACAATGGGCTAATTCTATTGAAGAATGAGAAAACTTTTGGGAGGGTTCACCTATAAGTTAGTACCAAGGGTTTATTTTTAGTTTTTTAATCTATCAATTGAAACTAGTTTGAAGATATCCAGGCTGAATTTAGAGAAGATAGGGGTTATAAATATTTCCAGATGACTTTTTTGTCTTCTGTGGAATTTCATGCTTTTCTCTAATGGCCTTATTTTGCCTAAACACATTAATGAATTTCTTCAATCACAAGAATAATTTATTGAGGTTTTGCCTTGATTCTATACTAGGACACAAAATGTGACATTCCATCTTAATAAGTTGATAATTTCATTTAATAATGATTATTAGTAGCTAAGCATAAGAGAAGAAAGACAAACTTCTCTGATTTATTGATTCTGTGGAAATTATGAACTATAATGAGTATATGTATATTCTTATTTTGCACCAAAGCTCAGGGTTACATACTTGGCATAAGGCAACCAGCAAGAGCTACACACTTGAATGCATACAGTAACCATAGGTAGATTATGGGAATTGTCAGTGTTGGTCACTCGGGTCAGCACTTGATATTTCAGGAAGACCCAGAAGAAACATACCTAAATTTGCCTGAACATGGAATGGAGAGACACCAGACATGACTTCTCAAGGGTGGTATCCCAAAAGCTGATCTTCAAATAATGAATAGAAATTAGTAGGGGAAGAACCTTGAGGAGGATGGAAGGTGGAGCAGGATAACATCATCATATGTCAGTTTTCTATCCTGAGATTACCACCCAGCTGACAATACCCACAGGATTTATCAACACCACAAACAGGTACATTTTTTAAAGGACTACATCTTTTCTTATACCACTTTCTATATCAACAGGAAAGCACTCTCACCTGTGATGCTGGGGCCACCCTACAACCACACAATGGAAGCCCCTGCCACCTTCTTCCTTGTGGGCATTCCAGGCTTGCAGTCTTCATATCTTTGGCTGGCTATCTCACTGAGTGCCATGTACACCATAGCCCTGTTGGGAAACAGCCTCATCATGACTGTAATCTGCATGGATTCCACGCTACGAGAGCCCATGTTTTGCTTCCTGTGTGTTCTGGCTGCTGTGGACATCGTCATGGCCTCCTCTGTGGTGCCCAAGATGGTGAGCATCTTCTCCTCAGGACACAGCTCCATCAGCTTTAGTGCCTGTTTCACTCAGATGTATTTTGTCCATGCAGCCACAGCTGTGGAGACAGGGCTGCTGCTGGCCATGGCTTTTGACCGCTATGTAGCCATCTGCAAGCCCCTCCACTACAAGAGCGTTCTCACACCTCGAGTGATGCTGGGCATGAGTGTGACCATCACCATCAGAGCTGTCATATTCATGACCCCGTTAAGTTGGATGGTTAGTCATCTACCTTTCTGTGGCTCCCATGTGGTTCCCCATTCCTACTGTGAGCACATGGCTGTGGCCAAATTAGCATGTGCTGACCCCATGCCCAGTCATCTCTACAGTTTGATTGGTTCCTCCATTATTGTAGGCTCTGATGTAGCCTTCATTGCTGCCTCCTATGTCCTGATTCTCAGGGCAGTGTTTGGTCTCTCTTCAAAGAATGCTCAGTGGAAGGCATTAAGCACATGTGGCTCCCATGTGGGGGTCATGGCCTTGTACTATCTACCTGGGATGGCTTCTATTTATGTAGCCTGGGTAGGACAGGGCACAGTGCCTCTACACTCTCAGGTGCTGCTAGCTGACTTGTATTTGGTCATTCCACCCACCTTGAACCCCATCATCTATGGCCTGAGGACCAAACAAATGCGCCACAGAATATGGAATTTGTTGGTTTGTTGTCTATTTGAACACACTTTTGAGGGTTCATGAATGCTAAACTCTTCAGACCTTGAATATTCCAGTCAACTTCAAAGGTATCTTAGTGATCTGTGGAGATAGATTTTTTTTTATACCTACACCCCAGGAATTCTAAGATGAAGTTGTAAAGAGCATCCTTGGAAAGCTTTCAATTTCTAAAAAGAATGTCAAATGGAATAATTCCAATTGTCAGACAATATTTTTATTAGTATTTAATAGGGATAAATTTGGACATAGAAAATATATTATTGATTTTTCTTTCCTTCACTTCTGACCCATATTTCTAACCTAATATTCTATGAGTTCCTTGCTGAAGGAAACAGCTATTTACAACACTTCTCCCAATACCTCTCTGATTTTCTCAGAATCACCCCCGCCCCGGCCGCCGCCCACTGTGATTACATGGAGGAAGCTGTTACTGTGTGACCCTTTCTTTGGTCCATTAATCATCCACTCAGCTTGGGTCATGTTCTCACACCAATGTCCTCCAACCAAAGTGGATTCCACTTTGATCTGAGGAGATACAAACTTGAGATCAAAGATGGTGGCAATTTTTCAACACTTGAATTTGGAAAGAGAAAAAAGAACCATAGCAAGAGAAGCCAATTATCAATATATGATGCAGATAACATTTTTCTGGCTGTTTGGCTCCATTTCACTTAGACACCAAGATATATCCCTGTTCTGCTCTTTGTCACTCAACTTTAAGACATAGAAAAAAGGGCCCAAATATACTTAGGTCTTTCTACCTGTGGGTACATCTCAGGATTTTTCTGGGATGAAACAATTTGAAATCTCAACATTCTTCAACAGGTTGCTGGTTACTTACATAGTTTTAATTTAAATTTTGTTTTGTATTTTTCTTTCAGAAAGTCTTAAATCTAGTTATCAACTCTATGAAAAGAAAAAAGATCTCATACAGAAGAGACACATACATTTGATTAGCTTACATTTGAAAATCAATAAAAATAATTTCTTAATAGTGGTAAAATAGACAATATAAGGAGAAACCATGGGTAGTGAGTTGTTATATCTGTTTTAAGGGTTGTTTTCTTCTGATGGTAGAAACAATGTTAACTCATAGAAGGTGCCGAAGATTCCAAGAAATGATGAATGGAAAAAATTATATAACACCTGACACATTTTATATACTTAAAATTTGTCTAACACTTGTATAATTTTAAAGGATAGTACTAGGATTGGAACTGTATTCCTGCGTAAATAAATACTAATACAATAACTCTTTCAAACTAACCTGCTGATTGAAACTCAGAATCCATAACTTTTCCTAACATTTGACTTATTTACCAAGAACATTTTCTACTTGAGTGCCAACAGAGTAGGAGGCAGCCTCATAAAAGTCTGATAACAATGAAAATGGCAATACAACATAAATTCATATGTCTTAAACTTGTGGATAACAATTTTTTTTCACATACGAAGCTAAGAACTTGAGAAGAAAAATGAATGAAAATCAGTAGTTACAAAAGAAAGCTTGATTGAACTTGGAAATGTAATTTTAAAGAAGACAAAAATCATATCCAGGAATTAAGTGGTAAATTATATTTTGGTAAGTGGGAAGGGATTAAAATTAAAATTTCATTGGGGACATCAAAGATAGAATATTAGAAACACCCAGTCTAGAAAACAGAATAAAGAGGTGACAGGGATCAAGTAGAAAATAACAGATATAAAAAGGCAAAGAAGTCTAATGAATATGTGTTACATTTTTATGTCCATGGAATTCCTGAAGGGGATTTAAAAATCAAAGGAATTAATGAGGTTCTTAACATGTACTTTTCAAAGAAATCATCTGGAAACATTTACTTGAAATTGTCAACTCTGAGACTAATATTGGTGAGTCTGTCAAATATTTAAAATAACAAAAATTGCATTTGGTCTTCAGACAAAATAAAAACCAAAACCAAATAAACAAAGCACCACAAACCTAAATCATGTTCAAGGAAAAGAAAATGAGGTCTGAATTGCCTTTATTTAAAAAAAAATTATTGGTTCTTTTTAGTTATACATGACAGTAGAATCCATTTTGATAAATAAGTATAGGATCTATCTAATTCTAATTAGGGCCCCATTCTTAGGGGTGGGTACTTCTTGCCAGCAACATGTAAATCCAATGAGAGCACAGTAACATTTTTAAAAAACAAACAAAACCCCCTCAAAAATAGAAATTATGAACTAAAAATATTTTTTTCTTAATGGTTTAATTTAATATAATTTTAGTTGTACCTATTTATGAGACACGGTGTGATAATTCATTACATGTAATGATCATTATAATGAATAGTGATTAAATCAGTGTGTTTATCATTTCTGCCTACTTGGATTTGGATTAACACAAAATAATTATTCATATTTTTGAGGTACAGTGTGATATTTTAATGCATACTTATAATGTACAGTGATCAAATCAGAATAATTAATATTGTCATTATCATTTTGTGGGTGGAATCTTTGAGCTCCTCTCTTCTATTTATTCATAAAATATAGATTTTAGATGAAATAGATGTTGAATTTTATTGAATGCTTTTTCTCCATGTATTGAGATAATCATGATTTTTGTCCAATTGTTGATGTGGGCATTTTGCTTATTGTTCATAATGAATCACAGCACGTGTTGAACCATACTTGCATATCTGGAATGAATTTCACTTGAATGAGATGAATGATCTTTTTGATATGCTCTTGTATTTGATTTATTTTTATTTTGTAGAGAACTTTTTCATGTATGTTCACCAGAGGTATTGGGTCTATAAGTGTGTGTGTGTGTGTGTGTGTGTGTGTGTGTGTTTGTGTGTGTGTTTTCATATCAGGGTAAGTGAGTTTGGAACAATTTGTTGAGTGAGTTTGGAACAATTATTTCCCTTTTAATTTTTTGGAATAGATTGAGAAGAACTGGTATCTGTTCTTCCTTAAAAGTGTGGTAGAATTGAGCAGTGGGGTCATCTAGTCCTGGGCTTTTCCTTGTTGTGAGATTTTTTATTACTCATTCAATTTCATTAGTTATCGGTTTATTCAGGTTTTTCATGCCTTCATGGTCCACTTTTGGTAGGTTATATGTACCCAGGAATCTTCTAGGTTTTGTCAATTTTTTGGGGGGTGGGTACTGAGGATTGAATTCAGGGTGCTTAACCACTGAGCCACATTTTCAGTCTTTTTAATATTTTATTTAGAGACAGGGTCTTACTAAGTTCCTTAGGACTTTGCTAAGCTTATAAGGCTGGCTTTGAGCTTATGCTCTTTCTGCCTCACCCTCCTGAATTACTGGGATTATAGGCGAGCACCACTGTGCCCGGCAGAATTTCATTAGTTCCGTGAATATTCCATTGTGCATATATACCACATTTTCTTTATCTGTTCATTCACTGAAGGGCATCTGTATTGATTTCATATTTTAGCTATTTCAAATATACCTTTTCTTGAATTACTGAGTTCTTCATTTGCAAGATTTGTTTGGTTCTTTTTCAAGATCTCTATCTGGTAAATTTTTGATTCATATCATGTGTTTTTGTTCAACTTTCTATACTCTCTTGAATCTCATTGTTTCCTTATAATTATTATTTTTAAAACATCATCAGACATTTTTATCAATGTTATTTCCTTGGAATCTGTTGCTAGAGTTATTGTGTTCTTTTGGTGGTACTATGTTACCTTTTCATATTTCTTGTGACTGTGTGTGTGTGTGTGTGTGTGAGTGTGTGTGTGCATGCGCACTGGTCATTGAAGCCAGGACCTCATGCCTGCTTAGCAAGTGTTCTACCCCTGTTACATCTCTGTACCTGACTCTATTTTAATTTATAAATATTTGGGGTAAGTTATTTATATCATTTTTATATAATAAGCTTCTTAGCAAATGGCTTTCTCCTTAAGAGAACTGACACCATAGGACACACACACACACACACACACACAAACACACACACGAGTCACAAGAAAAATGATCCATCTGGGCACTATGGTAAAGCCTCCCTATAACCACTTTGACTGTGGTTGATATCTTTGGGTCTAGTGTGAGCAGAACTGTGGTCAGAGAGGCCCACTGTCCTCAGCAGCCATGCTGGTGTGGAGCACTCAGCACCTCTGGCAAATGTGGCACATACAACAGTGTGGGTGGGTGTGTACTATATGGACACCCTGGAAATAGGAGTGATAGTGCTGGGAATCTGGTAGACATTTTTTGAAGTACTGCTGAGGCCATGCTCTGCTATCAACAAGGACCACTGGCATGGCAACTTCGATGGTGGTGAGAAGGTTGCTGCACCTGCTCTCAGATCCAGTAGTGGTGCATGCCCAGGAGCAGTTGGCAGTGGACAGAGACAGCATCAGGGAACTAGAGCACCTGCCTTCATTCCCATCTTGAATAGTTGGCCATGTCCCCTGTTCCAGGGAACTAGTGTCTTCATGTCTCAGGTCTTGAAAGCATCACCTTTCCCTCCTCCAGAGTTGAACCATTTGTTCCCTGTAGTGCTGGACACTGCATGGGTTTGGGTTCTGGGGTTATAGTTGCTCTGCTGGGTGATTCTGGGTGCATGAGGCTGCAGGCCTCTGTGTTAGTTGGTGGAACATCTGTGGGGTTCCAAATCTGGGGATATTTAGATGTTTCTGACCACAGGACAGTATGAATTACTCCCTTCTCAGGGTGGTGCTGAGTTACAGCATCCTGAGTTATGAGGGTTTGAAGGAAGACAACATGAGTCCCTTCCCCCAAGAAAATCTACTGTGAATACCACTTAGCTCCCTTAAGTGGACTATAAGCCTGTGAGGTCTGTGAAACTAGGAGCTATGCTTGCTGACATTCTGATGGAGTTTCTGATGGATCCCCCCATTCACCCTTTCCTCTGCAAAGAGGAGTCTCCCTAGTTATTGTGCTTTGTTCCTGTTTTCATACTGCCATTCCAGGTATCTGATTCTTACATGGTTTCAGTCTTTCCCTTCTCAGTTGTAGCACTCATTTTAATATGCAATTACATATCTGTTTATTCGGTTCTTCTTTGGTATGGAGGAGGTAATCTGTGGGCAATTTTATTCAATTATCTTAGAATCTTTCTGAACTAAAATTTTTATACCCACAGAAGTTATATAAGTTCAAGAATACAGAAATATAGCCATTAAACACATAGACTATTTTACCTCCTGTCATGAGAATTCATAACAGAGGTCCAATTTGATACAACTGGAGATAATGGGGGACACTTTCTCAAAAGGACTGATAATGTAATGAATATATTTATTATTTAAATTTTTTTTTAGTTGTTGATGGACCTTATTTTATTCATTTATTTATATAGGGTGCTGAGAATAGGACCCAGTGCCTCACACATGCTAGGCAAATGCTCTACCACTGAACCACAGCCACACTGGTATACCCAGGCCTGAATATATTTATTACCCAAGACTTTAAAAACATAAATCAATGGAAAGAATGCTAAGCAAATATTATATGTTCTGAGCAAGTATAAAGAATGCAAACAAAAACAGAGGAAGAAAGATAAAAGATAAAGTAAAAATTCTTCAGTTAAATACAAGAAAGAAATTCTACTATTTGTTCCATCACATATGTCCCTGGAGGACATCATGTTAATTGAAATAAGTGAGATGCAGAAAGACAAATACCATAGTATCTCATTCATATATTGAATTGAAAAGTTTATTTCACAGAACTAGATATTATAATAGTATTTAATAGATGTGGAGGTTGTCAGAAAGGAGGAGAGATTGGTCCACAGATACACATTTACAGTTAGGTAGGAGGAATAAATGTCACAAATGAGAATTCATAACTTTCAATAAATGAGAATAAATAAGGCACTTAGTGAATGGGTTGTTTATTTTTTGGTGTTGAATTTTTTTTTTTTGTACTGGAAATTGAACCCAGGGCACTCCACCACTGAGCCACATCCCCAGACCTATTTTGTATTTTTTAAATTTAGAGACAGGGTCTCACTGAGTTACTTAGGGCCTCACTAAGTTGCTGAGGCTGGCTTTGAACTTGTGATCCTCGGATCCTCCTGCCTCAGCCTCCCAAGTGCCGGGATTACAGGCGTGCACCACCGGCCCAGCAACTTTTTTGTTCTTTACATATTCTGGCTATTAATCCTCAGGAGAGAAGTAGCTGGCAGAGATTTTTCTCCAATTCTGTAGGCAGACTCTTTATTCTGTTAATTGCTGTGCAGAAATTTTAATTTCAACACCATCACATTTGTCAATTCTTGCTATTATTTCTTGACCCATAAGAGTCATATTCAGGTAGTTATTGCCTGTGCCTGTATCTTGAAGGGTTTCCCCTATGTTTTCTTTTAGTGGTTTTAATATTTTAGGTCTTATACTTGGGTCTTTGATCCACTTTTTGGGGGAGCACTAGGGAATAAACTCAGGGGCACTCGACCACTGAGCCACACCCCCAGCACAGTTTTGTATTTTATTTAGAGACAGGGTCTCATTGAGTTGCTTAGCACCTCACTTTTGCTGAGGCTGGCTTTGAACTTGCAATTCTGCCTCAGCCTCCTGAGTCACTGGGATTACAGACATGCGCCACTACACCTGGCTTCTTTGATCCATTTTGAATTGTTTTTTGTACAGGGTGAGAGGTAGGATTTAGTTTCATTCTTCTACACATGGATAACCAGTTTTCCCTGGACTCTTTGTTAAAAAGGCTGTCTTTTTTGTAATACATGTTTTTGGCACATTTTTTCAGAGTCAGACCTGTTCAGGATTATTTCTGTGTCTTAAATTCTATTCCATTGTTCTACATGGAACTAGTAAATGGAACTATTTTCTGACTGGAAGAACTAAAATTGAAAAACTAGAAGTAATTAAAGGGAAATTTGAAATAGTTAAGATTTTTTAGATGTGACATCAAAAGCACAATCAACAGTGGCAAACATATGCATGAAACATAACTGATTTGTCAAACAAAGTACCCAACCAAATAAAGAACAAATTACAGAATTGAAGAAAATATTTGCATACAATATTTGTTAAGGGTCTCCTATCTAGTAAATTTAGAACTCCTACAGTTCAACAAAAAAATCAAAGACCCCAGTAAAAACTGGGCAAAGGACTTAATATTTCTGTAAAGATGATACGTAATGGTCCAATTAACATATAAAAAGATGCTTTACATCATCAATATTAGAGAAAGGAAAATTTAAAGTAAGGCATTACCTCATGACCATTAGAATAACACCTATAAGAAAATAAAATAGAGGGGGCCTGATCCTCAGTTCTGGTCTCTTGCCTTCCTCCAGTATGAGTTTCATTACCTACTTCACCCACTTCTTCAGCAACTGCTGGTCTCTGGGCTCCATTTGGTCACCTAGTCACCAGGTCTGGCCTGGCAGTAGCACAGTCAGAGTCTATGCAGGCTCTGGAGGTTTGGGTTCAGGAATCTTGTCTTGCTTCCCTTCCCTCCCAGTTTCCAAAGAGGCTGGGATTCTAATGTCCTCATGGTCAGGATGGCCAGGGGACTGGCAGGAATGGGAAGCATCCAGAGAAAGAAGGAGACCATGCAAGACCTGGTCTCCTACCTGGACAGAGTGAGGATCCTGGAAAGCAAACTCTGGAAACATCTGGAGAAGAAAGGACTCTAAGTAAGAGACTGCAGGCATTACTAAAAGATCATCAAGGAGCTTCAGGCTCAGGTCTTAGAAAATTCTGTGGCAAATTACTCTGCAGATTGACAATTCCTATTTTGCTATTAAGGACATTAGAGTCAATTATGAGCTAGAGCTGGTGTGCTAGTAAATGGAGAGTGATATCCATGTGCTCCTCAAGGTCATTGACAGCAGAATCATTTGACTTCAACTAGAGATGATAATTGAGGTTCTCAAGGAGAAACTGTTGTTCATGCAGAAGAACCATGAGGAAGAAGGCACAGGTCTTCAAGGCTAGATTGCCAATTGTGGGTTGACCATGAGGCAAATGCCCCAAATCTGAGGAGCTCAGCAAGATCATGGTAGATATCCAGGCCCAGTATGATGAACTGGCTCAGAATAACTGAGAAGAGCTGAACAAAGTACTGGTTTCAGCAGATCAAGGAGAGCGTGACAGTGGTCACTTCATAGTTTGCTGAGATTGGAGCTGCTGAAATGATGCTCACAGAGCTCAGATGCATGGCCCAGTCCTTGGAGATCCACCTAGACTCCATGAGAAATCTGAAGTCCAGTTTATAGAACAGTCTGAAGGACATGGAGGCCTGCTACAACATGTACATGGAATCACTTAATGGGGTCTTCCTGCACCTGGAATCAGAGCTGGCATAGACCAGGTAGAGAGGCAGACCAGGTTCAGGACTTATGAGGCCCTGCTGAACATCAAGGTCCATGTGGAGGCTGACGTTACCCCTTACCACTGGTTGCTGGAAGACAGGGAGAACTTTAATCTCAATGATGGCCCAAACAGTAACAAGTGTATGCAAAATATTAAAAGGACTGCCACCTGTGGGATTGTGGATGCAAACATAGTGTCTGAGGCCAATAATACCAAACTACTGAGGCAGCAGAAGCAGGAACCTTGGGGGAACAGGAGACCATAAAAAGTCAGAAGTCACTGGAGAAAATAGACTAACAACTGCTGGCAAAGACATTGATAAGAGATCCAAGATGGTAGACTAGAGAGAGGCTGCATTCCTTGTGTCTCTGTAACTTGAGATTCAAGCAGAGGAAAATCTATTTCTCTGTGAGGCTGACTTTGCTGCTTATGGACCCCCTGCTGTTTACTCCATTTGTCCACTGCAATCACCTGCCCTCTGCTAGCATATCGCCTACTTTTTGAGTGCAGATCACTCACTGACTGCTGCCTATCATCCACCATTTGCCCACCTCTTGCCTGTCCAACTGCAACTGCAACTGCAGGAAGCAAGAGATCATTTCAACAAAGAGATAGAGATTCTGGAAAAAAACAAACAAACAGAAATCCTTGAAATAAAGGAAACAATAAACCAAATAAAAAACTCAATAGAAAGCATCACTAACAGATTAGATCACTTGGAAGACAATGAAGACAAAACCTCAGACAATGAAGACAAAATATTTAATCTTGAAAATAAAGTTGACCAAAGAGAAGATGTTAAGAAATCATGAACAGAACCTCCAAGAACTATGGGATATCATGAAAAGACCAAATTTAAGAATTATCGGGATTGAGGAAGGCACAGAGATACAAAACAAAGGAATGCACAACCTATTCAATGAAATAATATCAGAAAATTTCCCAAACCTGAAGAATGAAGTGGAAAATCAACTACAAGAGGCTTACAGAACATCAAATGTACAAAAATTCAGCAGATTCCCACCAAGGGACATTATAATGAAAATGCCTAACATTGAAAATAAAAATAGAATTTTAAAGGCTGTGAGAGAAAAGCATCAGATTACATATGAGGGGAAACCAATATGGATATCAGCAGATTTCTCAGCCAGACCCTAAAAGCTAGAAGGGCCTGGAACAACATATTTCAACATATTTCAAACTCTGAAAGAACATGGTTGCCAACCAAGAATCTTATACCCAGAAAAACTAACCTTCAGATTTAATGATGAAATAAAATCCTTCCATGATAACAAAAGTTAAAAGAATTTACAAATAGAAAGCCTGCCCTACAGAACATTCACAGCAAAATATTCCATAAGTAGAAAATGAAAAACAACAATGTAAGCCAGTGATGGGAGGAACTACCTAAAGGAAAAGTCAGTCAAAGGAGAAGCCAAGTCAAGTTAAAAACCAAAAATAAGCTAAAGTGACTGGGAATCCAAATTATATCTCATTAATAACCCTGAATGTTAATGGCCTAAACTCATCAATCAAAAGACATACTGGCAGATTGGATTAAAAAGAAAGACCCAACAATATGCTGCCTTCAAAAGACTCATCTCATAGAAAAAGATAATGACAGACTAAAGGTGAAAGGATGGGAAAAAACATACCGTGACAATGAACTCAGTAAAAAAGTGGAGGTTTCCATCCTCACATCAGATAAAGTGGACTTCAAACCAAAGTTAGAAGAAATAAAGAAAGACATTTCACACTGTGTAAGGGAACCATAAATCAGGAAGACGTAACAATCATAAATATTTATGCCCCAAACAATGGTACATCCATGTACAACAAACAAGTCCTTCTCAATTCCAGGAATCAAATAGACCACAACACAATAATTCTGGGAGACTTTAACACACCACTCTCTCCACTGAACAGATCTTCCAAACAAAAAATGAACAAAGAAACCATAGAACTTTATAACATAATCAATAACTTAGACTTAATAGACATATATAGAATATTCCATCCATCAACAAATGAATACACTTTCTTCTCAGCAGCACATGGATCCTTCTCCAAAATAGACCATATATTATGCCACAAAGGAATTCTTAATAAATACAAAAAAATAGAGATACTACTTTGTATTCTATCAGATCATAATGGAATGAAATTAGAAATCAATGATAAAATAAAAAACAGAAACTACTCCAACACCTGGAGATTATGCAATATGCTACTGAATGAAGCATGGATAACAGAAGACATCAGGGAGGAGATAAAAAAATTCTTAGAGGTAAATGAGAATGATGATACAGCATGTCAAAATCTCTGGAACACTATAAAAGCAGTACTAAGAGGAAAATTCATTGCATGGAGTGCATTCAAAAAAAGAATAAAAAGTCAACAACTAAGTGACCTAACATTACATTTCAAAACCCTAGAAAAAGAACAGAACAACACCAAAAGTAGTAGAAGACAGGAAATAGTGAAAATCAGAACTGAAATCAATGAAATTAAAACAAAACAAACAATTCAAAAAATTGACAAAACAAAAGTTGGTTCTTTGAAAAAGTAAAAAAAATAGATAAAACTTTGGCCATACTAACAAAGAGAAGGAGAGAGAAAATTTGAATTACTAAAATTCGTGATGAAAAAGGAAATATCACAACAGACACCACTGAAATATATAATGAGAAGCTACTTTGAAAATCTATACTCCAACAAAACAGAATATCTCAAAGACATCAACAAAGTTCTACAGACATATGATCCTCCCAAACTGAATCAGGAGAACATACACAATTTAAACAGATCAATTTCAAGCAATGAAATAGAAGAAGTCATCAAAAGCCTACCAACCAAGAAAAGCCCAGGACCAGATGGATTCTCAGCAGAGTTCTACAAGACCCTCAAAGAAGAAGTAACACCAATACTCCTCAAAGTATTCCATGAAATAGAAAAGGAGGGAACCCTTCCAAATTCATTCTATGAAGCTAGTATCACTCTGATACAAAAACCAGACAAAGATGCATCAAGGAAGAAAAATTTAGACCAGTATCTCTGAAAAACATAGATGCAAAAATCCTTTAAAAATTTTTGGCAAATTACATACAAAAACATATTAAAAAGATCAAGTGGGGTTCATCCTGGGGATTCAAGGTTGGTTCAACATCTGGAAATCAGTAAATGTAATTCATCACATCAATAGACTTAAGGTTAAGAATCAAATGATTATTTCAATAGATGCAGAGAATGCGTTTGATAAAATGAAACACCCCTAGTTTCATGCTCAAAACACTAGAAAAAATAAAGATAGTAGGAACATAACTTCAACATTGTAGAGACTATCTATGCTAAGCCCATGCTAAGCCCATGGTCAACATCATTCTAAATGGAGAAAAACTGAAAGAATTCCCTCTAAAAAATGGAACAAGACAGGGATGCCCTCTTTCCCCACTTCTATTCAACATCATCCTTGAAACACTAGCCAGAGCAATTAGACAGAGCAAAGAAATTAAAGAGATACGAATAAGAAAAGGAAAACTGAAGCTATCAGTATTTGCTGATGACATGATTCTGTATTTAGAGGACTGAAAAAACTTCACCAGAAAACTTCTAGAACTAATAAATGAATTCAGCAAAATAGCAGGATATAAAATCAACACACATAAATCTAATGCATTTCTATTCATTAGTGATAAATCCTCTGAAAGAGAAATTAAGAAAAATACTCCATTCACATTAGCCTAAACAAAAACACTTGGGAATCAATCTACCAAAAGAGGTGAAAGACCTCTACAATGAAAACTACAGAACACTAAAGAAAGAAATTTACAAAAACCTTATAAGATGGAAAGATCTCCCATTTTCTTGCATAGGCAGAATTAATATTGTCAAAATGGTCATAGTTCCAAAAGTGCTATATATACTTAATGCAATTCCAATTAAAATCCCAATGGTGTTCCTCATAGAAATAGAGAAAGCAAGCATGAAATTCATCTGGATGAACAAAAGACCTAGAATATCAAAAGCAATCCTGGGCAGGAAGAATGATGCAGGAGGTATCATAATACCAGTCCTTAAACTATACTATAGAGCAATAGTAATAAAAACAGCATAGTATTGGCACCAAAATGAACAGGTAGTTCAATGGTACAGAATAGAAGACACAGAGACAAACCCACATAAGTACAGTTATACTAGATAAAGGTGCCAAAAACATACAATGGAGAAAAGATAGCCTTTTCAACAAATGGTGCTGGCAAAACTGGAAATTCACATGCAGTAAAATGAAATTAAACCCCTATCTCTTACCCTGTACAAAACTCAACTCAAAATGGCTCAAGGATCTAGGAATTACACCAGAGACCCTGCACCAAATAGAAGAAAAAGTTGGTCCGAATCTTCATGTTGGCTCAGGATCAGACTTCCTTAATGTGACCCTCAGAGTGCAAGAAATAAAAGCAAGAATCAATAAATGGGATGATTCAAACTCAAAAGCTTTTTCTCAGCAAAGGAAACAATCAATAATGTGAAAAGAGCACCTACAAAGTGGGAGAAAATCTTTTCCACACATGCTTCACACAGAGTACTAATCTTCAAAATTTATAAAGAACTTAAAAAACTTTATACCAAAAATACAAAGAACCCAATCAATAAATGGGCTAAGAAACTGGGCAGCTACTACACAGAAGAAGATATACAGGTGATGGACAAGTATATGAAAAAGTGCTCATCACCTGTAGTAGTTATAGAAGTACAAGTCAAAACTACCCTACTTGCATCTAACTCCAATTAGAATGGCTATTATCAGGAATACAAGCAACAGTAAGTGTTGGCGTGGGTGTGGGGAAAAAGGTACACTCATACATGCTGGTGGAGTTGCAAATTGGTGCAGCCACTCTGGAAAGTAGTATGAAGATTCCTCAGAAAACTTGGAGTGGACCCACCATTTGACCCAGCTATCCCATTCCTCAGTTTATACCCAAAGGAGTTAATATCCTCCACATCAATGTTTATGGCTGCTCAATTCACAATAGCCAGATTATGGAATCAACCTAGATGCCCTTCAGTAGATGAACGGATAAAGAAACTGTGGTATATATACACAATGGAATATTATTCAACCATAAAGAAGAATAAAATTATGGCATTTGCTGGTAATTGGATGGATTTGGAGAATATCATGCTAAATTAAATAAGCCAACCCCCCCCAAACAAAGACTGAATGTTTTCTCTGATAAATGAATGATGATACATAATGGAGTGGTGGTGGTAGGGTAAGAGAAGAATGGAGGAACTTTGGATTATGTAGGGGAAATGGGGCAAGAGGGGGTGGTGGAAGGAAAGATAGTGGACTGAGACAGATATTATTTCCCTATGTACATGTATGATTACACAAATGGTGTGAATCTACATTGTGTATAACCATAGAAATGAAAAGTTGTACCCCATTTGTGTACAAAGAATCAAAATGCAGTCTATAAAAATAAAAAAAGAGACATGGATAAATTGAAACCCTTGTATATTGTTAATGGAGATATATTATGGTGCTACCACTGGTAAAGAATGTGAAGGTTCCTCAAAACATAAAAATGAAACACAATATGATGCATGAATCTTACAGATATATATTCAAAACATACTCATTTTCACAGTAGCAATTAAGTTCAAGAGTTTTAAAAAATGTGAAATTTGTCATGATAGAATGTGAATCTTGATTCTCTGGCTTACTAGCTATGTGGCCTTCTATGTGCCTCACATTAATCTATGAAATTAATTTGCTCTGATGGCGCACTGGGAAAACAGAATGAGAACAATCTATGAGAAGCATATTGCGGGCCTTAACAAATGTAATCAATGTTGGACCTTTTCTTTTCCTTTTAGGATGCGCTGTATATTATTGATCTGACATTTAGGTATTCTCTGAGGGCTTAAAGAAACAAAGACTTTTCATCCACTAAGCATCTTCTTCATCCTATATTGGAGAAAGCCCCAGAGGCAGGGTACAAGGATTAACTAGTCTCAGGAGTCACAGTGTTTGACTGATCAGCAGAGGCAAAGGAAAAATGGGTGTCCAGGGAATAGGGGGGATAATAGAGTATCTATCAGGGAAAGAAGGTTCCCAGGGGGTGGTCTGAAAAGGACAATAGTCACCATAACTCTGCATTGTCATCTTTGTTCTCCTAAGCTTGCTCTTCTCCTTCTGAAAGGGACTGTATAAATTCCCCTTTTATTGGGTATAAGAAATGTGTGGACTACCAGGCATAGACCATCAGAGAAAGTTGAATAGAGAAAACTTCATGGATATGGGTAGCTGATCTGGGTATTGAAGGTTGGGTTGGTGGAGTCTCAAGACCAGGCTTACCCTGGAAAGAAGTATTCAAGTCCTTAACACGAGTATAGAATACTGTCCAGGTCTGGAGAGTACTGACAATACCAAGAGATACTTTTGGAAATGATGGGAGGATGGAGAAAGCAGGAGAGGGGATGGGAACATAGGACAACTTTGGTTGAAAGCAGAGACAATATGAGGTAAGTCTAAACTTGGGATGGTGGACAGACATTTTTCAGGAATTGGGATGAATTATGAGAAAAGCAACCACGGTTAGGGATAATTGGGACCTCACTGGGTTGGAGATTAGAGGCACAGGGTTATTATAAATAGAAAGGTTCCATTCAAATGAATTATGCATTAGTACTTCAACTTACAAAAATTTTGAGTTATGAATTTCTTTTAAGTATGAATGAAAACCTCATTCATCTTGTGAATTCTTATTGATGTTAAGTAATTTCTCCAAGTTAGTTTTTAGTGATCCTCTGGGTCTTCATGTGAGTGTCTCTGCAGGGTGAGAGGCAGAAATGAGAGCAAGGCTGGAAATGTGCTCACAAGAGGTTGGCCAGAACTTTCTAAAAAGAGAGACCTCAACAACCAGGAAGCTTTGTGTCTGAATCTTGACCTGGGTAGCAGCTATGCAAGTGTGTTCATAAATTTAAATGATGATGTTTTATCATGCTGTATACTTTCAACTTCTTTATCTTAAAGTATATATGTCATGCTTCAAATAGTTAACCAAACTATAAGGGAGCACTCAGTGATGCTAAAAGAAGTTACTGGATTGGCAACAGATCTTTGATGGAGATCCCTGTGATCTTAGCAGCAAGATCTTAGAAAATTTTGAGTGACAATAGGTGGGGTAAAATAAAAAATTTAAAAGAGAAAACTGACCACACAAAATGTCTTGTTATTTAAGGAGAATTAAGACATATGTGAACCTCTAGCAGTGCTGATGAAGATCAAAAGTACACAAGGAAGAAAAAACAACTCTGAAGATCATAAAAAGAATATCCTGCATGTGTGAGGGAAAGGGTTCCAGTCAGAGGGATGGACTGGCTGCAAAATTAAAGCTAAGAAATTTATAAATCAGAAATAAAGACAAAAAGGCAAGAATGGTTTTGAAGCAGGGATGTGACCAATTGAGCAGTCCAGAGGGTCTGGCTCTAACAAAGGAAGGAGCCCGCACTTGCTTTATTTATATCAGTACAGATCAAGAGGGACTGTTAGGAGCTTCTTTGTGAAAAACAGGATGGGGGTGGAGGTAAGCAAGCCATTTGGCTCTAGTGGTTCACTCCCACATCAGATGCTTGTATTTGAACTTGAGCAGTGAGCTAACACAGGATAACCACATGACTCAAGAGTTCTGAACAGTCAATATCCAACTGTGAGTCTGAGGCCAGATATTCTTGGTCAATGGCACAAACTGCCCTCGGTTCTCATACGAGTCATGGATGGCTTCCCACAGTAATATCCACTAGATAGGGCTGGGCAGAAGGATGGCGTGAGGTATAAACTGAAACTGCCCTCAGAAGAATAGTGGGTTTACACAGAGCATCCAGAAGGTGGAGGATCTGGGTCAGAGGTGGTAGAGAAGTAGGCATCCTCTGCTCTTCTCCAGCTGTTCAGGCAGTGATACTTAGCTCTAAATTTGTGTCATTCATCATACATACAGCAGTCTTAGGGATGCAGGTATTTTTTCCACTTGTTACCACTATTCTCCTTTAAAAGCTTTACCCTGTCTTCTGATCTATCACTGAAAACATCTTACCATGTGGTTATATAGAGCAAGCTTCTCATGAACTGCTCTGTAGATAATTATTTCATTCAAACTGTCCCATCATATGGCATGTATTATTATTAAGGTTTTTGTTGTTTGTTTCAGTAAGGATCATAGTTTGAATTCAGGTCTCAGACATTGGGCTTGGTAGAGAACTCCTGAAGACTCCCCACAAGGCTGCTGAGGGCATCTGGGCATGGAATCATTACTTATCAGCCCTCCAGAAGCAAATGGAAAGGGCAAATGTATGCCATGTGATTGGGATGCAGAATCAGAGGAATGGTTCTCTAGTGCCTGGCTCATGGAGAAAATGTCTACTGAAGCAGATGGGAATCTAAGCACAGAATTCCACCAATCTGATCTAGCCAACTATTCAGGGAGGGGCCAGGCCCCTGAAGAGAATTAAAATTGAGTGAGTAGAGACAGTCAGTATCCAACGGTAAGGATGTGGCAACTTCTCAACCTGGAAATCCTTCATTAAGGGGAGGTGCATAAGGGGAAGTGATAATTAAAGTCAGGCTAGTCCTGAGTCCTGGCAATAAGCCTCCATCATTGAAGCTTGCCTGGAAACCTAAGAAACAGTTCTTGGATTGTACATGACTACTGTTAAGTCAACACAATTGATGTGCTGACTCACTGGGCTGAGGCCTTGAGAGATGCAGTGTTAGGGCAATGAAGGTTTGCCAAAAGAGATCAAATGAACTTAAGATGTCCTGATCCACACTTGAGATATTGAGTCTAGTTCTGGAACTGAGCTATTTGCCCATTTCTCTGGGGAGTGGAATGATCTGAGAGTAATTGGAAAACAGCTGAAGTATCAATTCAGTTTGAATCAAGGATGCTCATAATGCCCACTTCCATTTTATCTTTAATTTCATTTTGTAAAAAGTGTGGCAGCAGAAGTGTCATCCATTCTTAGCAAGACTTTGTTATTAGAGATGAGTTACAAGCATATGTAAGAGATATTTTCACAGAACTGATAATATTTTTTTAAAGTAATTAAGCAGGAAAACAAAAAAACCTAAGCTTGAGAACTGTCCTATAAGTGAACAGAGAATGAATTCCTGCTGACCCTTTTAGGTTGACCCCACCAGGTCATTCTAAATTATTTAACATGGCAACACCGGAATGAGGAGATGTAAGACAAAGGCAGCAATGAACTGAAATTTCCAAGTGTTGGACTCAGATCCTGGCTATAGAGATGGGTAGCTCCTTTTTCCTTATCAAAACTGTACAAGTGAGGCAGTAACACTGTTTTTGTAAGTATCCATAGTTATTCACCTGATTATTATTCTGTTTATTTAATTCAACTCCTGGAGTCACAACTGGAAAGATATAGACTTGTATCTTAAATTTATTGCATAATTGCTATTTTATCTCAGATGAAATATCTTTTCTCATGTTTTGTTGAGTATGATGTATGGATGTTTGTTCTATAGTATCCTTCACCAATGCCACAGAGTAAAACAAATATTCTTATACCACTTTCTATATCAACAGGAAAGCACTCTCACCTGTGATGCTGGGGCCACCCTACAACCACACGATGGAAGCCCCTGCCACCTTCTTCCTTGTGGGCATTCCAGGCTTGCAGTCTTCATATCTTTGGCTGGCTATCTCACTGAGTGCCATGTACACCATAGCCCTGTTGGGAAACAGCCTCATCATGACTGTAATCTGCATGGATTCCACTCTACGAGAGCCCATGTTTTGCTTCCTGTGTGTTCTGGCTGCTGTGGACATCGTCATGGCCTCCTCTGTGGTGCCCAAGATGGTGAGCATCTTCTCCTCAGGACACAGCTCCATCAGCTTTAGTGCCTGTTTCACTCAGATGTATTTTGTCCATGCAGCCACAGCTGTGGAGACAGGGCTGCTGCTGGCCATGGCTTTTGACCGCTATGTAGCCATCTGCAAGCCCCTCCACTACAAGAGTGTTCTCACACCTCGAGTGATGCTGGGCATGGGTGTGACCATCACCATCAGAGCTGTCATATCCATGACCCCGTTGAGTTGGATGGTTAGTCATCTACCGTTCTGTGGCTCCCATGTGGTTCCCCATTCCTACTGTGAGCACATGGCTGTGGCCAAACTAGCTTGTGCTGACCCCATGCCCAGCCGTCTCTACAGTTTAATTGGTTCCTCCATTATTGTGGGCTCTGATGTGGCCTTCATTGCTGCCTCCTATATCTTGATTCTCAGGGCAGTGTTTGGTCTCTCTTCAAAGAATGCTCAGTGGAAGGCATTAAGCACATGTGGCTCCCATGTGGGGGTCATGGCCTTGTACTATCTACCTGGGATGGTATCTGTCTATATATCCTGGATAGGACAGGACTCGGTCCCATTGCACACTCAGGTGCTGTTAGCTGACTTGTATTTGGTCGTTCCACCCACCTTGAACCCCGTCATCTATGGCCTGAGGACCAAACAAATACGGGAGAGAATAAGGAGTTTGCTTATCAGCCCTTTTCACAATTTCAGTATTAGTTCATGAACCCATGATCTGTTCTGTCCTTGAGCATTTATGTGAACTGCCTAGTTTTACCGATCTACAGAGCCAGACTGGTATGCCCGGCAGTATAGAAAGTACAAGAAGCTGTGAATAGTATTCTTATCTAAATTTTCAACTTCTACAAAGGAAATAAATGGGATGATTCACCATTTTTAATGGTTTCATTCAACTCATATCTGAACAAGAAATAAGTCTCGGTAGAGTTCATAGATCTTGAATTTTTTCTTTCAGCTAATAACCCATATTCCTAACACTAATATCCTAGCTACCATGGAAACTTTTTTATACAAAAATGTCTGTATTTCAGTGCATATTTATACATGCATTACATAAATATTTACATAATCACACAAAAATTTACATATATTTTTCATATACATTCATTTGCATATGCATACCCTATATTTGATCCAAGCAGTAGGTATGCATTTTATGCCAATATTTCCACATATATATATATACACACATGTTATAAATGTTTTTGTATATATTTTTCACATGTATATTCATATAAATATTTATATTTATGGAAATATATGTTCTAACCCTAACCTTAATTCTAACCTGACCCTGTTACTAGGTCCAAATGCTCGCATTAACATTAGCCATGAGAATATTAAAAATCATGTATGTGTATATGAATGTTCATACCTATATTAACATCTACATTTATATTTCAATATATAAAATGATATATATGCTCATATGCACTCACTTGCATATTCATTCCCTATGAGTAGGCCAAATTATAACTATAGAGCAATCATAAAATTCATCCATATATATAAAAGAAATACTTGACACAATTTTGTATATATTTTCACACAAAAATTCATATGTGTATATGTATGTTCTAACTCTAACCCTAACTCTAATGCCAACCCTAAACTTCATAAATACACATATATATGTATATATATATATATGCTTTAACTCTAACCCTAAACCTAATCCTACCCTCTCCCTTGGTCCAAATCTGAACACAGGAGCCATGAGACCATTTATATTAACAGTCATATATGTCTTGATATGTTATATATATTACATATATATTATATTAACATCTACATTTACATTTAAAAAATGTTTCCTACCCCTTTCTTATATACATTTACAAATTTGTATTGAGCATTTACTATGTGCCTATATTCTATACATGAAAATAGTGAATTAGAAAACACTGACATAGAAAATGACATACATGTTCATATACACTCATTTGCATATTCACACCCTATGAGTAGGCCAAACCATAACTATATGATCATGAAATATATCCATATTTGAACAGAAATAATTGTACATGTTTTCATATATGTTCCCACATATATTTTCACACAAAAATTCATATACGTTAACGTGTGTATTCTATTTCTAAAACTAACACTCACATCAGTATTAAACTTAGTACATAGTCTGAAACAACTCATACCATGGAAGCCTTTTTATATTAAAATGCTTATATTTCAATGCATATTTATACCTGCATTGAGAAATTTTATATAGTCACATATCAAATTACATGTTTTTGTACACTTATTTGCATATGTATGCCCTATATTTTATCCAAACAGTAGCTATGCATTTAAATCCAATGTATCCTTACACAATATACACATTATAAATGTTTTCAGGTATATTTTCACATGTGTTTGCATAAATATTCATATTTATGGATCTATGTGTTCTAATCCTAACCCTATCCCAACTCTGTCACTAGGTCCAAATCCTAACACTAACAATAGCCATGAGACCCTGTTATTAAAAATCATATGTTTATATGAATATTCATATTATTATTAATTTCTACATTTACATTCTGACATATATGATGACATACATATTCTATACACTAATTTGCATATTCATTCCCCGTGTGGATGAGGGGAAGAGTTTGTCAGAGGACAACAGTGCTGGTGATCAATTAAATACTAATAAACTTATCTATTCAATAAACACAAGAGCCAATACTCTTTTCAAATGGAATGGGTTGTGACGGATCAGGCCATACCAGATCTGGCCTCCAACAAGATGGAAGAGAAGCCCCACCTTCACCTTTATTTATAGTCCCACAGGTAAAGGGGCCAAGACTCAGAGGTGCTTCTTCTGTGAGGAACAGGACAGGGTGGAGTTAGGGAAGTAATTTGCTGAGAGAATCAGCATATCCTCAGGGGTGAGCCACTCCATATAGGGCCACTTACTCCTCGGCTCAAAAACAGTCTCCCATGACTGCCAGTTCCTGATTCTGCTATCAGTCAAGGCTGATTCTGCTAAACATGGATGGTTCCCTATGACTAGGCCAAACTGTAACTATATGTGAATCATAATATTCATCCACACATAAAAACAAATACATATACATGTTTTTGCACATATTTCCACATATATTTTCTCATAGAAATTCATATATGTGGATATGGTTGTTCTAACACTAACTCTAACCCTAACACTAACCCTAACCCTAATACTAGCCCTAATCATAGTCCTAAGCCTGAAACAACTGATACCATGGAAGCCTTTTTAAAATGGGATGGTTTTTGTTTGGTGATCAGTATGATATTGAGCACAAAACTGTTGAAAACAAGAACTGATACAAGTTGGAGCATTATCAGTTTTAATTTGTAGAGGATGGCCCAATACTGTCAAAGCAGTTAAACCATGGGAAATGACTTGATGAGTAGTTTTACTTGGCCAGGAAAATTAGCAAAAGTCACCTGTTAAGCATGTGAGGATTTCCAAAGTCAATGTTGTTGTTGAACTAAAAAGGGCACCACAGTGAAAAAAAGTTCAGCTTTCACCAGTAGTATGATTTAACTTATGTCTTTAATAATAAGCAGAGCAATGAGGTTATGAAATGAGGTTAATGTAAGTTAGTCTTCCATCCTGTTTTTCCTGTAGATGATGGTCTTATTATCTTAAATTAACTGAGGTTGTTATATTAAAACTTGTATTTATGTAAGGCATTAACGAGCAACAATTATACAGTTCGTAAGAAAAATAAAAAAATGAAATTAATGAGAGTAAAAACATATTTAGTTTGTACAATAGCTATGATCCAAGAAGCATAATTTTTGTAATCTTAAATCTTTACTTGGTTATATGTTATACTTTCTGTTTTATAACAATAATCTACATTTTGAACTAATTTTAAATGAACTTGAGTGATTAGCTTGACATGGAATAAGATGACAGGTAGAGTCTTAACTCAGGTGAGGTGGCACTTAAAAAATCAGGGTGTTTTATCTTTGAAACTAATCTTTTATCTCTTTATCGAATATTATTTTATAAAGTTTCCATATAAAACTTTTTGTTTATATGAATCAATGAACATAATTTAACATTACATCTGAAACATGAATCAAATAAATTAAGAGAGCTTTTAACCCCCTTTTGTGGGAAAGTGGCAAATTGTTCTTTTATATTCCATACTGTCAACCGTTAGATAAACCAGGCTCTTTTTATTGTGTTTAAAAAAAGTATTTAAGTTTGCATTTCAGTGTACAGAGCAACAAAAAATTTATAACTTTATGACAGATTATTTTTGTCTAATTTAAAAATATTAAGTGACATAAATAGATTTACAATTAATTTGTTATTTTTATATAAGTTTGTAAGAGAC